>VZRS01000629.1:36387-127340 GCA_013398055.1 Ifrita kowaldi | reverse complement strand
GCCCCCCCCCCCCCCCCAAATTTTAAGATACCTAAGACAGGGATGTTTTTATTATTTTCATCAGGTTGACACTGACTGATCAAATTACAAAGAGCTCGTTTTACTGTTTGGCCCGTGATACTTGCAGCAGTGCATTGGGCATGTTGAGATATTAAATATCTACCAATTGAACAAAAAGAAATCTTGAAGTCTTTAAGAATCTAAGAATCTGTCAGAGCACTCTGACTGTGATTTTTCTGCTTTCAGTACCATTATTTATAAGTAATGTTCTTGATAGCAAATTAAAATAGCCCCACCCACAACACAAAAAAAACCCCAACAAAACCCCAAACCAACTAAACAGTCTGGAGCATTAGTATGACACTGAATGAAGCTCAAAAAATAACTGAATAGTTGAGATTTTCTCATATTTAATGTTTTTAGATCTTTAAATTTCATATTTTCATTACACTTTTCTAATAATTTCTCCCACTGACACCTCTTCTCCCTATCTACAGTTATACTAAAAATCTGCTTATTGATTATCTTATATATAACCAAGAATTATGCCATTATTTTTTCAGCTTCTCAGATATACAAGCTGTGGTATATCTCAGTTGTAAGATGCAATTTAAATACGAATCTCCTTGATTCATAACAGCCTCATTCTAATTTTATGCTGATGTACCTTCACTGAGTTTAGCATGATGAATTAAATTCATACTGAGAGGGATATTTCCACATTTTATTTAAAGATTTACTCTGCCTTCCCTGTCATTTATGAAAACTGTACTAGATTTAGTGATCCATTTTAAGATTCAGGAGATGTGAAAGAACTTGTTCAGTTGATGCTAAGTAGTAGATTTTTGTGCCTGATTTATGCTTCTTTCAATGATGATGGTTAATTTTGATGTGACTAGCCACTGAATACAATCTGTAAAGAACAGGAACTTTTGTAAGCAGTCAATGCTTAGGTTGTTTCAAATCACTCTTCTGTCAATTGGACAGGCAGGTTTACCTGTTACATAGATTTGAAAACTTTGGTAAAAGTACTTGAATCTGTTGAAAAAGAGCTAAATGTCTTGAAAGAAATCAGAGATTTTCGCTGCCAGAATTATAGTATTTCTATGTTGATTGCTACTACATGTTGACTTGCTGGACATTATTCCTGAAAATGGTGTCCCCAGGAGTGAGATAATGGCCATGATAGCCAATACGAATCACCCAATACTGTTACGTAACCCCCACATTAATTTTCCACATTTCCACCAGTTTCTGAAAATCATGCTTGCCCTCTAGCTCTTCATAAGTCAGTTATCTTTACTGATTTGTAATTATGGGCTCTCTTCGGAAAAAAAGAGACTATTGTACATCTTTCTTAGCTCTTTATCCCATTGCAATACATCATTAAACTATTTTATAACATGTTATTTATTATGTCATTTAAAGTCTGTGGCTCTTAGGAACAGCCTTAAAGGATTTATGTTTTATTTATATATGTTTTTACTTTTATTCTTTTTTTCAGTTGGTTATGCCCTATTTTAAATAATTTGAGGAAAAAAATATTGCTTGTTGTAAAACAGATACCCTCAGGAATTCTAGACCATTTAGCCTTTTTCCCCTGTTATGTTTCATCAGATTTTAGTTATCTCCTAGAGAGCAAGGATTTAATAGATTAAAACAGCAATTGATTTTTTTAAAGTCTTTTATTTGAATTTATCCATTCCACTGAAATACATTATGTGTCTCCAAAGAAAGTAATAAATTATAGACAAAGCAAAAGTTAAAATTAGATCTGAATGTGGTGTAATGCCCAAAGGAAACTGTTCAGAAAGGTTGCAAGCTGTCAAAAAACAATTTGTATGGTTAAAAGCCACACAGATAGATGCTGTTAATGGAGTATCTGTAATGATTATTTAGGCATTGGTTGCTTATTATGTCTTTGAGGCAGCTATTCAGTGCACTGCTTTGGAGGCTATAAAGACCTGTAATTCTGCACCTATTATACAGAAGAAGTGTGTGCAAGAATGCACTGTACCACATCAAACAAACCTCTCCTCTCTATTCTCTTGATTTTTAATCATCTCTCCCTCTGGAATTATGGTTGATGATGATTGTAAGAATAAAGACTAGTTACTGTAGTGAAAGGATCATAAAGTCAATCATGTGGATAAAATTACTTAGCAATTCAGCCAGCTGGTCTCTATTTGGCTTCACTTCAGTTCATTAGTTTATGGGGAGAATTCACTCCACATTTAAAGAAAGCAGAATTGCATAAAAACTAGTTTGTAATTAATAGCAGCTTTTTATACAGAAATAAAATTGCCAAGTGAATGTGCCCATTGGGCACCCATTTTTTATTTCTTTTTGTATCCTTTGGAAAACAACTTTATTTTGTATTTACAACCTTAGACACAGGTTGTTCATCTACAATCTATGTTCTTCTCTTGAAAATTATTCTTTTCACAATGTAATACTTGAAGAGTTTTCAAATCACAATATTTGCTAGAGGAGTAGACAACTTTAAACAACTTAGGGGCCATTTGGAAGCACGGCTGTATAATCTTGGCATTCTGTGCCAGTGCTCTCATGCAGGTGATTAGGTGGCAGTGTATAGCTGTAAGCATATGTTTAAAGTGCCATACATCATAAGCATGTTGTGTTTTGCATGCTTTTTAAGAGCTAAATAGCTAATGTTCATTACTATTGTGTTTAACGGAGCCAGAAATAACAAATATACTGTTCTTCTACTTTTGAAACCTTTTATGAAGAGCACATAAAAGCAGCAAGGCAACTGGGGAGTTGATCCATTTTTAATCCCTTAACAGGATATCCAAAATGAAGCCAAATTACTCCCAGATCCTTTCAGGTCTAAGCATAGAAGCTAAAGAGGCCAGAGCCTGTACATTTGTGTAAGCAGTTACACTGCACTGCTAAAGAAAAACAGTATAAAGATGAAAATAGAAAAAATATAGAATTTTCTTTTTTTAATTATAACTATTGAAAGGGACATATTGTTTATAAGGCCAGATTAAACACCCATGTGTTAGTTTGGCACGGAGTAATGGCCTTTTTTCCAAAGCAGTGTGTACACACAGAATGTTTTCTCTGAATGTTGTTGATGGATAAAGGAGGAAGAGAGCATTGAGGTGGAGTTATGTCTTGCTATTATTCTTCTGTCTGTTAAGGGTATTTGAAATGTGGAATTGTAAGAAATGTCAGTGTTTCAAGATGTGTTTCAGTGTCCAATTAGATCAAAGCAGGTTTTGGAACACTGAAATGTTTTACATTTTCACACTTCTTACATTTTCATGTTTCCTCAAGAAAATGTCCTACAAAACAAGCCATTTATACTGTTGTTATTTTTGAGGTCTTGATACATGCTGTATCTTAAGAATTTTATTTCACTAATTATTCAGTTTAATGAATTGGCCCCTCTCAGTGTAAGATTATGCTTCTCTGGCAATTTTGCAACTGGCTACCGGCTTCATGTTGTACCTCCCATGAGCGTGTAAGCTGGCAGAACTGAATGGTGTTCAGGAAGGAAGGGGATATCTTCTGAATTCTAGGAAGGTTTATATGTTATTTAGGAACTCTGAAATTCCTGAGGCAGTGTAGTGGTGTCTTTTAGACGTGTATAGTCATTAAATGAATGATTTGCTTATACAAAGGATTACTTAATCAACAGAATTTATCTATGGAAAAGATAACAGTGAAGTTCACCCATTCTTCTGTTTGTTACCAGGAATGCATTTTGTTAATAAAATCACATCTCTTTCAGTATATAGTAAATATTACTTGCATAAGTGGCAATATATGACATTGTTAACAGTTATAATTTAATTTATTTTGTTGTCTTCTATAGTAGGTAGATATTTTCAAAGCAGAAAGGAGTGAAAGAACTGGTAAAGCCAATATTGCCTAGAGAATATTAGGATCTTAAAATTTAGAAAAAAACTAAAAAGAGATGACTTTCATAAGT
Organism: Ifrita kowaldi; assembly: GCA_013398055.1. Classification (NCBI taxonomy): domain Eukaryota; kingdom Metazoa; phylum Chordata; class Aves; order Passeriformes; family Cinclosomatidae; genus Ifrita; species Ifrita kowaldi. Next base: position 123,379 of record VZRS01000629.1, on the reverse strand, counting down.
CTTGCTTTTTACTGCAAACTTAGAAAAGTCTATGGAAAGCCTACAATTAGTTCTTCTACAAATACATTATATTAGGAATGAAATAATTTGTTTTAATGTCATGCAACTGTGCAAAACATTGAGGAGTCATTAGCAAAAAGAACATTTGAACACAAGTGCCTATTCAAATTTGTATTGTTATTTTCCAAAATAGAAATCGTGAGAAAATGGGATTGGTCCCAGGCTGGAGTCTATACAAGCATGTATAGGAAAATGTGTGACACTTTATTCCAAATAGCTCCTTGACTAAATCATGTTCCTTCCAATAATTTACATTTGTTTGATTTATGACATTTTGTGGAAATGCCTGGGAGACCTGGAGTACTTCCCTCGTGTTCCACTGATGTTATTCTTTCATCTTCTTCCAATTCCTTCCATACTATGCATGGTCTACAGGAAATCCTGCAGTACAGTGCTTCAGTAGCCCTCCTCTTTTCTGGGGAAAGGATGTGGATGGTGACAGCAATTTAGGATGGGAATGTGGGAATGGGAATAGCCCCTAATGACCTATGTTTATAAATAGTGTAAGCAAGGAAGGATCTCAGAGCGGCAGAAAAGAAATTCTACAGTTATAGTTTCATCCTAATTCTACTTTAGCCTACCATGGGTGAGAGATGCCCAAAATGCAGCTGCTTTTATGGACCTATTCATACTCAACACTTTGTAGATTCTCACTGTGTTAGAAGAGACAGCGGCTGGAGGCATACGATTAGATAGAGCATGGGAATTTTTAACTCCCCATACAGTAGTTAACTGCTGTCATCTATCCCAGTTATTGACTGTTCAATTTCCTTAAGTTTATTACACATCTTCATTTCCTGAATCATTGGAGAGATCATTTAATTACAGAAAATGATTAACTAAAACATTTAGCAGGCAAGCCATCTCCATTTACTAAATACTGAAAAGAGAAATCAAGAATTGTTAAAATGTATACAGTCATAGATACGATTATTTAAAAACACTTATTGGTAGAAATTTAATAAGACAGTCAATAACCAGTCCTAATAACAGAGTGTATGATCCTCTAGGTGTAGATTAAGTCAGAGCTGCAAATAACAATTGGTTAACATGCTGAAAAGATTGAAATTCTTTTGTAGCTAACCAAAACATTCAAATTTTCTAATGCAACATGAGAGTTAAATTGTGAATATAACATGCTTGTCTTCTGTGCAATACTGAGGCATGTTTACTTCAAATAATACTCCAAGCATGTTTTTACTGTCTTATGTACTAATACTATGATAGTTGATACTGAAGAGACCCCTGTGAGATGGAGTTTGTTTATATGGCCTGCTTGATACCCATTAGCAGAGTATGTTGAAAGTATATATAGGAATAAAATTAATGACATTTTTTAAGTTTATTAAAGTTTAAATAATACCTTCTTTTGCAAAATTATTGCAAAACTCAGACTTACGTGAGTCTCAAGTCTATTTGACATGTACTCCATTATTTGATAGCGGATGTGGAATTAAAGATATGGTGTTAGTCAGATTAAGCAGAACTAAAAAACATGACAGAAAAAACATTCTTAGCAGCCATTTCTCCATATGAGATGGTTCTGTTTAATTTCAGTATCTGTGATTTATGTTGATTTTTCAGTACAATTGAGCAAAGCAAAGAACATAATTACAATTCACACAATTAATTTCCTGATACCATTATGTTTGTCTACAAATCTTCATTCAAAAATTCAGTTCAAAGTCATTTCCCCTTGTCCTATCACTGCATTTTCTGTGAAAAGTCCCTCTCTGGCTTTCTTGTAGCCCCCTTTAGGTACTGGAGGGCTGTGGTAAGGGCTCCTCAGAACCTTCTCTTCTCCAAGCTGAAAACATATGCAGTACCAAATATAGCCATTTCAGTTTTGAAATTATGTATTTTCTTTTTTTTTCCTAACACTTTCCTGCTTGATTAGTGGTTGAGCCAAGGGTCAAAGCAGCATTATCACTATTCTATATATTAGAAGTTGTATGCCATGTATAGCACTTGGTTCAACTACTTGCCATGCTAGTGGACAGTAATTTAGAGGCAAAACATGCATCACTTTAGGAGACAAAGCCTGTAGTTCTGCTATTAACCTGGGCTGAAAAGTCTCTTTTGGTTTTCGTATAAATTGCTGTTAAAATCTTAAATTCTAGGTGGTTGTGTTTTATCTTCATAGAGAGTATATATAGGCAATCTACCTGAAGCTCTTTTCTGTGTAATACTTATCAAATACATAATGTCAATTTTATTCCTTATTTATTTAATGCTTTCAAAAAAACAAGTCAAAATGTCAGCAGAATCCAGTGGAGGAGTGCACTGCTCAGGAAGCATCCATGCTGCTCCTAGGGTATAGGAAGCCATTTATTAATACACCAGTATAAGCAGCAGCTACAAGATGAAATAGTTTGACAGGGTTAGGATCAATTCACATTGAGATAGAACACAGAGTGCTAACTAGACAGCATGAGTTTCAGGAAGTAAGCATTAAAAAAATGTAAATTTTTAAGATTTAAAATGTACAGCTTTATTTCTCTGCATTTGTAGAAAAGTACAAATTCAAACAAAGAACATGAGTACTGAACAAATTATGCTGAAGAATTACATACTCTATTTGTGTAAGAGCTGAGGGAACTTCTGTTTTTACTGGTTTTCTACATCTTGTAGCAAAAATGTTCTATATGTAAGCTAATGTAAGTCTATAATGTAAAGTTTATGCAATTAAAGACCATAAGAGAGTTTATAGACCATTCATCATTGGATATGGATCATAAACTCTGAGTTTCAGAAAATAAGGAATTCCATTTGTAGCTCACTGTTGCCTGAAGCCTACCTAATGACATCTTTCTTAGTCATAGAATTAACTGAGTATCTAGCTGAAAAGCTCTGAATATTCACTGTGCATATTAAACTTGAAAAGGTATAATAAAATCTTGCATCCTTGCAGGGGATTTTTTTTGGGTTCAGTTCAACCAAAATTAGATAGCACTTGTTCATTTAGTACATTCAAAAGGAGTCAAACCTTCAAATTCCAAACTGTCAGCTCCCATCATTTCATATGACAGCTGAGTGTTTGAGTGTAATACACACAAGTCATACTAAGTGAAAAGCTGTTAATGAATACAGTTGCTTTTCTTAATCCAAGGGAAAAGAGCACATTAGCCAGTGCTTTGTGGTTATGTGTTATGATGCAAAATGCATTCTCTACTGTTCTTGTTTGGTCTTACCTGTGTAGCACAGCATTGGTATGGAGATAGCTATGGATTTCATTAACTAGATCATTAATCTTTTGTGCTTTCTGACTTGAATATTCTAAATGATGTTGCCTCAAAAATTAAATACATGGCAGAAGGATGTATTTTTTAAAGAAATAAAAAAATATTCCTTAAGGTCTGTATGTAGTGTTCTCTTTGGATCTCATTGTCTCAAGGGCTAACTTCATCTTTCATTGAAGTCATCTGTGGAAGTATTCTGCATGCTAGAAATCAGGTCACGCAGTAGTTGTGAAATCTGACTAATCCGAACTAATTTCTTGTACATATGTTCTCCCTTTGCACTTTTATGGAAGAACTGTAGGAACCTCAAGTTTGATTTTCCTTTACCAAAGTTAATTGGTAAATGTAATGTGGAAGAAACTTTGATTTTCCTTTACCAAAGTTAATTGGTATATGTAATGTGGAAGAAACATTGTATTTCTTTAAGGTTGCTTTTGTAGTTAGAAGATCGAGCTTTTGAAACTTTAGAAAGCTGAGTAGATGTTTTCCAAAATGGCAGCTCTCTGCCATCAGCTGCCTTTCTGACTCTGGATACACTGGACTGTATCTTCAAGCACCCATCAATAAGTGACAGCGTAGGATTCCATGTACAGGAAGTTAGTTGCTTTAAAAATTAAACACTTTTTTTTTGACCTCAGTAAGAAGAGCTATTTTGATAAATTCTGCCAGTAATATAAAGTAGTATTTGATATCTGTCTCTCTAAAAGAAGGGCTGTCATACTCAGATTGCGCAATGATCATCAGTACTTGTGACATGAAATAAAAAGATACAACGTAAAAGATAGAGGCAGAGAATGTTTATTTTCTGAAAATAAGAGGACTGAAATATGGAAAAGTCTAGATTCTGTTCTAACCTTTGATAGTCTAGTGTAGTTGGTTATCTACTATCTTTATTCCCTCTTTTCTTAAAAGGTAGGAATGCCCTACCAAGCCTTGTAAAGCCCTTTGAAATGCTTGTGGTGAAAAAAAATCTTGTTGCAGTGCAAATTATTATGATTGATTTGATTTTATTGAAGATAAGGCCATTTCAGTTTCATACCAAAGACCTGTGTAGATTAAGTGATGAAGGGATGTTTAAAATCACAATGAGAGTCTGGTGCTAAATACAGACAGGTGACATACTTTGAGAAATTGGAATATGGCCTACATCGGTGCTTCAGAATCTATCAATTGCCATGCAAAACAGAACAATACGGTCTCATTATCTTTAAATGTGCTGTATGATTTCAGTCAGAGTTAGGGTTCAGATTCAAGAACAGTAAAATCATAAAGTTTTCTCAATAAATTTCAGACTTACCAGATGTTGACTTCAAGCTTAACTCTCTTGTACTTTAAAGTTTCATTAGCTTTCATAATCTCAAACACTTTCAATTTGAACTGATGTATAGGCTTGGGTTGTTGATTTGATGTACCACAAATTTGTAAAAATATATTTAAATCTGTGCTTTGAGCTGAAAATCTCTAAGCCTTGGAAAATTCCAAGTGGTTTGCATAGGCCCAACTTCTGCTAATTACTGTTATCTGAAACAAATGCTGCTTAATTTTAGACTTTTTTTTTTACTTCATTCATTCATGTTATATGGTTTATTGTCTGACAGCTGGCTTATCATTCTGGAAATTATACCACTAACATCTGGTTAAGGATAAAAACCTCTAAAAAAGGAATTTCCATAGGGAAAGAGTCCTCTCTTTTCTTTGTTATGCAAAAACCTGGCAAGACTTAGAAGTAATCTGGAAACTGCCTGTTACATTTGCTTTGAAATTTCCATGATTCTACTTTCTTGGATTGAACTAGTCACCACTCTTAGTAATGTGGAAAAACTCAATTTATGTTAAACTCTAAAATTACATGGTGGAAAAAAACAATTAATCTATGAGCTTTGAAGTTTTCATGTTTGTGTTTTTTGTGTGTGTGTTGGTGGTGCTCTAAATAATATATCATTCCAAAACCTCTTCATTTAAAGGACTTGAAACAGCATCTAGATTCAGTTTTTCTAAAATGCTTGTTAACATAGAGGACAGAAAGTTTAATATAGAATTTAATTTTCATATTTCTTAAAAAAATGTCAGTGATAAGCTTTGTTTTCCTTATTTATAATCACTAAAAATATTTTAAAAACTAGATGCTTTTTGAAAGTTCAAAACAGAGCTTCTTGGTACCTGGATGTGCTATCTCTCATAGAGTCAAGCTTATGCCTTTCTTTCATTTGGCTTGCCTAGGTATACTTAAAGATCAAAAACATATGCTTTACCAGGTGTGCTTGTGAGCCAGCACCACTGGTGGGGTTTTATGTAAAGAGATAAAAATTCTGTGCATGAGCTGTCATAAGCTGTTTAGCTGAACAAAGTCACTGTTACTAAAACACTGCTGATATTCTTAAATGGAAATGCAATGAGAAACACCTGTGTGAAAACCAGATTAGTAGAATTGAAAATCATCGTGGATTCCAGGTCAGAAGTAAGTAAATAAGATGGTTCAGGGGAGGTCAAATAGTATCAATGTTCTCAAGTGGTGATGAAAACTTCAATTGCAAAGAGTATGGAAACAGGTGTGATGTTTGTCAGGCAGTGGAATGGAGTATTTTGCTTTAAATTCAGTGTTTAAAATTCTTCAATCAAGACTGTTGTACTAGAAAAGCATAAGATTATGCTTAGTCCTGTTATTTTATGAGCCAGGATAGGTTGCAGAGTGCTGCATAAACACAAGGGAAACACTCTTCAGCTTTGCCTTGAACACCTCAAAGCCATCCAGCCCCTCTGTGAAGGATGGTAGAGACCTCAGTTGCCTGAACAGGTGCACTGGATGGCAGGATGCCTTTCATTCCCTGCTCTTTTTTGAGCCCATGTAGAGAGCTGCCATAAAACGAACAATGCAGTTTGGACACGTATTGCGATGTACGACTGCAAAGTGAATTTGTCCAATGGTGCAACATAGCCCATCACCCCTCTGTTTTCATTCTTCCGAACGTATAACACTTTATATGATAGATTGATGTTGATGGGCTTTATAGAAAGCTGTTCAGAGCAGTTTTTGAATGAAGGCAATGAGTGATTGCCACATGAAAACAGAAAAGTAAGATTGTGCCTACTAAAATTAATGTTCTGTTTTCTTCAAGGGATGTTTCTGTGTTTTTCTCTGTATAATTTGGCAGATCTATCAGAAAAAAAATGACTAAAAAAAGTAAAGAGCATTGGAGAACAGAATACTGAGGTTCTTAATTAAGCCAGGCAGAGATTGTTTATTCACTTTAAAGTTTAAACAGAGGCGTATGCCAGAGATTGGTTCACTGCTGGGACTGACAACTGGGCTCTGTTCTGCTAACTGCAGCAGCAGCAGCAGCAGCAGGAAGAGGGAAAGGAAATAAAAAATGCAGACATGCAACAAACAAGCTCAGGGAATTACGGGAAGTAAGCTGTAAGAGTCTGCTACGTTACACCTATATGATAACCTTCTTTGTTTTCTTGATGCAGAAGAGGACATCTAATTATAAATAAATATGGAAAAACTTCAAGCCTACACTACCACTAGAATGAAGAATATTGAATCCTTGCTTATATCAATCGAAATTTTAAATTACATATAAATATACTGCTATTCGTTTGGGTTTTGTGTTCTTTTAAATAGTAATGGTGTGAAATTTGCATAGGAAGAATTCTAATACAAAATTAATTACATATAGAATTCTTGCAGTTGACAGTGCATCTTTGAAAAACTACCTGTGTTTGTGCCAAAGCCACCTACTGCTAGCAGACTGGATCAGATAGAAAGCTTTATATGAAACATATACACGCAATAACAGGTACATTCATTTATCACTAAGTTTTTACACACATAAAGGATTTTCTATCTTCTTTATTGAAAGTGCATCCATGTATCTCTGACTAGACTGGGTTCCACTGTCATTGTTGACAACTTTTCTTCTACAACAGAAATATTTCAGGTTGGCTTTGGGTTTTTTTTGGTGTGTAATATGCATGTACGCATTCTAATACATAAAATAGAAGATCCTCCAGATCTTTTTAAAACCAAATTTTTACACACAAATATTACATGGTTTTCCTTGATGTACCATGAAAATCTCAACACAGCCGACACTGAAAGTTAGCTCTGAATGTAGTTAGTTATCCCCCATGATCATGATTGGAGTTGTGAAGCCTTATACCATCCTCACTGTCGTGACTTTCCTGTCCTGGCAAGGGAACCGGCAAAATGAGAACCAACTCAATCTTTGTAATTAAAGGACGGTGTTTCTTGATTTTTTCAGAGTTTTCCACTAATGTCCCATCCATATTCCTCCTACCCACGCCTTCCCCCATGTTTCCTGGTTTTGTAGGACAATGGAAGATAAAGTAATTTTGAACAGGTAGATGTTCCATATAGCCTGTTCTCTTTTCCTTTGCATTAATGCAAAGCAGCAACTATACTACAGGAAAATGTAAAGAATGAGGTACTTTTTTTCTTTTCACTGATGAGTTAGGAACAGCTTTAACACATGTACCTTCAAGTATTTTCATGGTCTATTATATACTAGTAACTTTTGCTCTCAATCTAGAATCTGATGCAAAACTGTTCAGTGGAAAGGTATAAGATCTAAAACTTCGGATCTAATCCTGCTCTAAGTGAACTCAGCAAAAGTTTGAATTGTAGGAGAGTAAATAAGGTATTGGATTTTATAGTCTTTGCGTTTAAAACAGATTGAAGGCAGTTTCTAATCACCCTATAAAACTTATTAATTCAAAATATTACTGACATCAAAAAACACAGTCACAATTTGTCCAATTAAAATTTCTGAAAAGGTTCCCAAAACTTTGGAAAAGAGGTTATTACCTCTTGGTTTAGGGAAGAAAAGACAACCAACCAACCAAACAAATAAAAGGTCATTATGGAGGCCCGCTTATTCCATCATTTATATTACAGAATTTTTTTTCTCTCCCTTCAGACCTGTGTAACTTGCCGTTTTTTTCTTTCACAGTACTGCCAGAAAAATCTCAAAATGATAAATATAGCAGTTCTTCCACAAGTGAGCCAGAAGTGTATCACATAGGCATGCTACAGTTGCTATTAAGCATTTACCAAAGACATTATTTGACTGTAATACGTTGTTTCAGCAGCTCTGAAGAAAATTGTTGCTGGCATGAAGAGCTGGGTGTCACATCAGAAACAAATATTTGACATTGTCTTGCTTCCATCATGCCTTGTCAGTAGAGTTTTATAAACATCCATAAAGTTTTGCACACAGAAAGGATAAAAAGGAACACTAATGATAGAGTGTTCACTGAATGGATGTCACATGCTAGAATTTGTTCTGCAGTAGAATTTGGAGACTCTTGCCAATAAGAAATGATGTTATAAAATTAAATTTTAGCTTAGTACTATTAATGATAAAATTATACTCTGTCAATATACATAGCAGCACAATAATATAACAGCTTTAGTAAAGAAACTTGTATCATTTTAGGCTGGCAAGTAATAATTTAAAATACATTTATGACAAAATTTTGAAGTTTATTTCATTATTTAATCCCACACATTTTGCTAGGGTTCTGTTACTGACAACAGCTCTGTATTTTTGCATGTGCATTCAGTGTAGAAAGCTTGTGGTCTTATTTTATCCTGAAAGCTAATTAATTATTGTGTCATATTTCATGGATGTGCTAACATGAAATTATGAAGAAAATAGAAAAAAACTTACTATCTGTTATGGTTTTTTTTATATAAACCGATCTTACATTCCAATGGCATAAACAAGATGAAAAAACTTCCAATGTCCTATGTTTCACATCTAATACCAAACCTACATAATTTAGATTGCCCCAAAAGATAAAACTCAGAGTACTTCATTATAATTCCTTTTAATTACTAGCTTACATTAAAACATAGCTAATAGTCTTTAACAGTAAGTTAATCAAAGTAATTTCATGTCTGGTACAGTTAGAAAGCTCAGGTCTGGATTTTTTGGTTAGTACGTTATGGTACGCAGAAAAAAGCCTGTAGATTGTTTGGTTTTGATGTTTTTTGATTGGCCCATTTCAGCAAAAATTCAACTGAAAAGAATCCCATACTTCCCTGCATTATTGCTACTTACTAATTTTTCTGTAAGAGGTGTAACAGCCTTAGGAACAAGAGTGCTAAGGGATATTACAGTGTTCTATAGCCACGCAGGTGGATGTGGCTTTGAATGATGTCACTTTCTGTTCAGTTTGGATGTGGCTTCTATGTTATTTTTTTAGGATTATCTTGCTAAAGAAGTGGTATTTATGGTTTTTAAATGCCTTTTATTATATCCCAAATAATTTTGCAAGTTTCTGTAATGTAGCATGTCCACGATGGAACCAAGATATTCTTTTGTAATCCTGATAATTTCTTCCTAATTTTCTAGTTCATGAGCTAAAAGAACCAATCCTGGTTTTGAGAGCATTTTCACTGTAATTTTTTAAGAATTATAAAGCTGTGCCAAATTTTGATATCAGATATAATGATTCATGTGCTATATTTAACCAAGACATAAACGTATTAAAATTAAATTTATTAAAAATTAGTTTTATTTCTTTAAGTTAATTTTAAAAGTAAGATTTTTTAAGAATTTTCACTGTTTTAAATCTGAATTAATGTTTGAACATTAATTTTTTTCTGGAAAATATCCAGTAAAAGGAAAGAGTGGCATGGTGAATTTCTGCAGTATTTGGGACACATTTAGAAAGAATAGGTGGCAGAGGAATGGTAAGTAGTAATCTGGGTCATGCAAGTTTTTGTATTTTTGCACCAATGCAATGAGCTTCAGTAGAAAAACAGGCTGATGAGAAAACTTGTACTTCCATAGGAATTTAATAAAGTCGTACTATTATTATGTTACTGGATTATTTGAAGATGCTGCTTTAGAAATGACAAAGCACGTCGTTGCCTCTAAAGACATTAATCTTAAAAGACCCTTGATATTACTCTTGCAGTTACCCCAGTATCAATTTCTTTGTGCTAGCTTTATCATTGTTTTTTAATGTTTTTCTAATCATGGCACATATTTTGATATAAATGGTTATGAAATTACCATTTATGCATTTTAAACCCTATTTGGCAAAAGTAAGTGACTTTCCCACGACTCTGTATCAGAACACATGTATTTGTCATTACAAACTATTGACCAATCTGCGGAAAACACTAAACAAATTGCAGGGAGCACCTGCAATCTAAAGCATTTATATTTTTTTAAAATTTGCAAGCATACTTCTCATCTGTTTACACTCATGTCTATCCTTTCCACTGTATTACCTTCTTTTTATTTCAGCATCTCTTTCATCTCTTAAAAAAACCCATGTATGATGGTGTCAAAATAATAATAACAATAACAATAATAATAATAATAAACAGTTTAGGCAATGTCTCATATGCAGAGGGGAACGTACAGCAAGATCAGAAGTAAATGAAACAAGTGAGTTGAATGAGGCATACTGGTGGAGTTGTCCCCAGGATATTTAACATCTTTATTAGGTTAATGGTTATTTGTGAAATACATATCTATATATATATATAGATCTTTGGGGAGAAGCCACTATGCCTTCAGTGCTGCTCCAAATTGTAATTTGTTAGTATTTGAAGCTGTTAATGAATAAATATAAGATGACTAGCAGAGAGATTAATCATAGAATCATAGAACCCTTTGAGTTGGAAGCATTCTTCAAGGCTCATGTAGCACAACCTCCCCTCAATGAGCAGGGCCGTCTTCACCTACACCAGGTTCTTCTGAGTCCAGTCAACCTGACCTTGAATGTTTCCAGGGATGGGGCTTCCACCACTTCTGTGGGCAACTTGTTCCAATGTCTCACCACTCACATTACAAAAAGCTTCTTCCTTATATCTAAGATAAATATACCCTTTTTTCCATTTAAAACCATTACCTCTTGTCCTATTGCAGCAGGACCCGTTAAATTGTCTGTTTCCATTTTTCTTATAAATTTCATTTAAGTATTGAAAGGCTGCTATAAGGTATCCCTTGAGCTTTCTGTTCTCCAGGTTGAACAATCGCAACTTTCTCAGTCTTTTCACACAAGAGAGGTGCTGTAGGCCTCTGACAATTTCGGTGTCCCTCTTCTGGACACGCTCCAATAGGTCCATGTGTTTCCTGTACTGAAAAATAAGTGCAAAGGCCAGTGGAGAAAGAAACTGAAAATGTGTTCAGTGACTCCCATGACAGATTGATCATTTTATGTCACTGTAGCAGGATCTCTGCCTGGAGTGGAGGTAAAATATCTCAAACTACCCTATTTGCATAGTAATCTGCGGTGAGTGGATAAGGGGCATCATGCTGCTTTTGGTGTTGAGAAATGCTGAAACCAGCCTGACTCGTCAATCCCAAAGTTCAACATCCTAATAGTGAGGCAAAGATGTGGCATAAGTACCTAATAAAAGAATAAACAAGTGATGTTACTGATATCTAAAAGATACTGAGATGAGACAGCTGGCCTGAAACATTTGACTGACAGTTATGTGATAAAAGTCCAGTCCCACTTTTTAATGGCAGGTTCTTGCAGCATAGTCTTTGTTGGAGTGTGTGTGGAGATTCCTCCCTTTGCATGGGGGTGCCCCTCAAGGTTACTCCTCTAAGCTGAGTGAAAGAGATTTGCACACAGTTGTTGCTATGGGTGAGTAATATCAATCTCTACTTGATTGTTTTTGCGTGCTTCAATATAAGTGCTTCAATATTGCTTAAAAAATAGTGCACTACACTGTACTAGTAGCTATAGCTACCTATACTGTGTACTAAATAATTGTGATTAAGATCTTTCAGTCTAACACTGATCATAATAAATAATTTATTTTTATATAAATATATTTGGTTTATCATCCTTAATTCTGCAGCACAAAGCTGTATAAAGGTTCAATTACACCTACATAATCCTTTAGACATTGTTGTGGTTTCACTCCAGCTGGCAACCACGGCCCACGCAGCCGCCTGCTCACTCCACCACCAAAGGCATTTGGGAGGGAATTGAAAGGGTGAAAGCTGGAAAACTTGTGGGTTGAGATGAAGACAGTTTAATAGGGAAAGCAAAAGCCGTGCACACAGGCAAAGCGAAACAAGGAATTAACTCAGTGCTTCCCATGGGCAGGCAGGTGTTCAGCCATCCCCAGGAGAGCAGGGACCCATCACGACTAATAGTGACTTGGGAAGAAAAACACCATCACTCCAAAAGTCCGCCCTTCACCATTCCTTCTCCCACTCTACATGATGACCATGATGCCATATGGTCAGGAATGTCCCTTTGGTCAGCTAGGATCACCTGTCTCCTCCCAACCTCCCATGCACCCCCAGCCTCTTCACCAGTGTGGCCTAGGAAAAGCAGCAAAGGCCTTGGCTCTGTGTAAGCCCTTCTCAGCAATAGCAAAAACCTCTCTGTGTTATCAATCCCGGGTTCAACACGGGTCTAAAACTTTGCCCCATACCAGCCACTGTGAAGACAATTAATTCTATCCCAGCCAAAACCAACACAAACATGAATGATTGACAAAATCTGGGACTAAGATTGGATCCAGCCACATCCAGACTCCTCTCTGAGAAGGACTTTAGAAAGAGAGGGGATGCACCTCAATGACTCAGTGGAAGGGATTCACTAATAAACTGGGCTGAAGCTCCCACTTTGTCTGTGACAGTTACTCCCTTAATCTTGTCTGAAATCGAGCTTCTATCAAGATCAAAATCCAGTCATTCTTCCCTTACTACTATGAAGGTATAAGTCTCATTCTTGGTGATGCTCAAACTTCCCAGGGATCGAGAATATTCAATATTTTTACAGAACCTTTCTGGTCACAAAAATATTTACAGTCTATTACAAAACATACCTGCTGTAAAAATTTTAAATTTTTAATGGAAAATGAATATTTACAAAATGACCAGTTAAAAGCATTTTCTATTTATAGGGATTACAGTTTAGGAGTATAAATCCTATTTCTGTTCTTCTGTGGTTTTTTTTTTTTCAGAAGGATGTATTGTTGTAAATTCAGATGTCACATTTTGATTCAGACACCTGAGCAGTTTCCATCTTTCCCACTGGCCTCAGAGTGCAGTTCCCACATCATACACACAAACTCTTATGTTCAAACTCATGTAGTCTCATATAGTTACATACAGAAGGAAGATTCCAGATTAACTGAGTGGAATTCTTACTTTACCCGTCTCCTGGACATAAGAGGATTTAAGTTTTCTATCTGTCCAATCAAAATTTCATCCCTTGCATCTACCTCAACAGCAACCAAATAACATTTTAAATTTAATTTATTTATTGTATGGATATATATTCCTGACTTTGACACAGTTATTCAAAACAATGTTAGATGAACCATGTCATTAGCTGTGAGATCTTATACTATGTTACAGGCACAGCACAGTGTGCATGTCCATTAATACATGTACATGGGCAGGCCAAGGAAGAGGAAATATTCATATTACAGCTTTTAATGACATCTTTCCCTGTATCTAGTTTCTGAAGTTGTAGGGGGAAGAAAAGGAATTTTGTAGAAAACATCTATTGCAGAATAATTAATAATGGAGATCCTTTATTTCAGTTCTTTACTGTTGACAAGTGACAGAGAATTACATGAATAACACTTTCATAAAATAATACCTTTTTTAGGGCTTCTTTGTATGTAGCTCCAATTACTACCAAATTAAAAATAGTTTCTTAAATTGCTAAATATTTTTGTCAGTAAAAACAAATAGTTTATTGAGCAGGACATGCCAAAATAAGACAGTTTTTTTCTAATGCTTATAATTTCAATTGGAAAGAACCTTTCAATATATTAGTACTTAACCGTTAATGAGTATGACAGTTTAAATTCCCAGTTTACCTTTCCCTTGTTATGAATAAATCCTTTTTAGGAAGTAGAACTTTAATTTGAAAAGAATTACAAGCATTTGAAAGAACTAAAACTAAAATCAGATTAAAATCTATTTCCTAAATAGGTTATTTTCACTTGTTGTGGGCAGAGTGGGAGCTTCAGACAAGTTTTTTAGCGAGTCCCTCCCTTTGAGCCATGAGGTGCAGAAAGGACCCCCTTGCTTTCTAAACTCCTTCTCAGAGAGGAGTCTGGATCCAAGCTTCAGCCCAGACTTGGTCTAAAGGATTTTATAGGTGTAATTGAACCTTTATACAACTTTTTCCTGCAGGATAAAGGATGCCAAACCAGACATATTTATATTTAAAAAAATGATTTTTTATTATAAGAAAATAATTTGAGATTATGGGAATAAGATAATAGCAAAAGACGTAATTCTATCTTTAAAATAGAATTTGAATAGTGTTCCATAAACAAGAATTCTGTGACACATGAAATGATAAGAGCAGAAGAAAATCAGGATTTCTTTTATTATTAAGCAAATATTATTTGCTGTGTCTTTAAAAGAATGCTTAAGGGATTATGGTAGTGAATGTATATATGTAATTTATGCATACAAAGTCAAAGATTAAATTAATGCTTGCTTGTATAATTTTACTTTTTAACATAGACTTTTTGACATTGATGTTTTCCATCTAATCTGAGTTTGAAATAGATCATTATGACATATCATATCATCATCTTGTCAATGAGCTCATCAGACTATCCTGTATGGTCAGGGATTAAAAAGCTTGAATGTGTGTGTCATGAGAAACAGTATAAGCAGAATACCATCTCACAGACAGAAAAAGTAGTATTTAAGAGAAGCAACACTGCTAGGACATCCTGAAAGCAGCAGCTAATGCCACTATTTTTCTTTTCTTTTACAGAAAAAAGACCCCTGTTGATTTGTCCCAGTTTCACAGTTTTATGGCTTGAACCACTTCTGTTTAGAAAAGAGAGTAGAAATGCCTTTGGATCAAGTTCAAACAAGGCAGCTAACTAACAACCCCTTCTGTTAGTTGACATGGGTCCTCTATGAAATACTGGTTTTCAGTAAGATTGCATTTTTGTTAATTTCACATTTTATGAGAAACGTTCACTAGGGAAAGACACAGCAAAAGTCTGCCCCTGGGTAAGATAAAGGTTGTGGAAAAATTAATCACCTGGATCTGCTACATGGTTATCTAGAGACTACAGTTGTGACCCATATATGTGTTACTATTTTTAAGGCTCCAAAGAGCAGATGGTATTGGTTGACAGTCAGCAAAGACAAGTAAACGCGTTTACTGTTGCAAGGTTATGGAGGTGAATTGAAAAACAAAGGATTTAGAAGTGATAAAAAGTACAGAAAATAGTTGGAATGGTAATAAAGTTGCTTCCTTCCAGGGGCAATATCTTTTTTTTATTGTGTCTGATTGCAAATTAAGGAGAAAAAATTAACTCCAGGCATAAAAGTATATTCAATCCTTACCTCACTGGTTTCCAGAACAAAACCCCTTAGTCTTTGATTTTAGATTTGATTTTTTTCCCTGCTGGTTGCCATACAAAGAGATATAGCTCAATAAAATGAAAGATCCAGTGCACTGCAGCTCATATTATTGGCCTGAAGGAATTCTTAGTCAGGTTAATAGATTTGATGGTTTTCTCTTCATTGATTTTTAAGATGATTATATTTTATTTATAGGTGAGAAAATAATAGTTAATCTTAAATTTATGGAAAACTTATTGTGAGGCTGCAGGAATTGATAATGATAATACATTCAGGGAACCCAAATTATTCCTGTCTTTAGTCCTGCAAATGCTAATGTGAGGCAAACACATTGAGTTGAAATTAAATTTTTTTTTGTACACCTGTGTCTGAAACAATAGAGTTTCTTTTTTTTTTTTTGCTCCTATGGAAGATTTCATTACATGAAGCATCAATACACCTCAGGTGTTTCTTTTTTGAAAACTGTATGAGAAATATCCAAGAGCTGAGAGCTCATGGATAAGAGCATCTTGTCCTCTGGAGACTATAAGATCTGATTTTTAAGTCAGCCAAGTCATTTGTCAGACAAAAAGCATACTGGCCAACAGTAATTTCATCCACAGGTTTGAATCTTAAACCACAACATGTGGGTTGCAAATTTACAGTGGAATTTGGAGAACAGTGTGCACAACAGCTCATTTTAACTCAGCGCTCTGTGCCTTAATGCTGTTACAATTTTTTTTATGCTCTAAATGGGCTCGGAGACCTTTTTTACTTTTTCTAAACTCAATAGATGATAACAAAAGACCTAACAATTTTACAGTGTATAGCTATAAAATAGCATTCATCTCCCAGTTGCACTGAATTTCAGTATTCAGCTCATCTTACAATAGTGCATTGAACTGGGTGGCTAAAGATGGAGTGAAGTTGAATCAAAGTTGTGCCTCAGGCAACCATAAGCCCTTGTTACAGAGTCCTAATGTATGGTGAAAGTTCTAGAGTGGCATTATATTTTGACAAAAAAAAATCGCTTCTCAGCAATTTCATTAGTCATAATGATCCAGATCCAGTGCATTTCTGTGGGGTAAACTAGCAGAAAGACCAGTTTGGGAATGTGCAGCAGATTCTATAGAAAACAAAGTAAGAAAAAGGGAGAGAGATCAGAACACAGCAATGACTGTTGAATTTTTCATGCTTATAATGCATTATCTCAAGCTGGTACTGCCGTTAATGGCTGTATAAGGCCTCTGACTGGACATCTACATTAATTTTAGAGCTCTTCTATTGTTTTGCTTGAAGCAAAATTTGACATCAACACGATGTTTCACCTTAGATTGAACTTAGTGGGGAAACAACATGAAAGTAAATTAAAATCACTGCTCATTTCCCACCACTTTTGCAATAACATCTTTTTATTTTACACCAAAAGCTGTCTAAAACCTTTGGAAGAGATTTCCAAGAGGAAAAGCCTATTTTTTTTAACTTCCTTTCCCTGACTCCAAAATACACCCAAGGCAATATATTACAAGTTTAGGCAATATACAAAAATAATTAGATACACAGTTTGTCTTCAGAGTGTTTTTACACAGATGAGACTATCTGCTGTGTGCTAGGCTGAGCCTGCACGGGCATAACTGAATAGAAGGGGAGGCATATTGAGGTAAGAGAGGGAGCTAGATGTACCGAGTTTGAAATTACCACATATGTGTAAAGTATTTTCCTGTTGGAAAAACACAGCTGTCAAAATAGATTCACAGGTAGCGTGTGAATTGGGGACTGCGGGACAGGAAGAAGGGGCACAGGTTGAACAAAACCCGCAAATGTTTGGCCTCCAGATTTGGCTAAAATAAGAGGTGATCTGAATTAGTGCCCAGAATTCAAACTAAAGCAGAAGTGAACTTGTCAAAGGCTTAAAAAAATATTTCCTATTTTCTTGTTCCTCTGCACTTCCTAGTTGTATTTGGTTCTGTGAGTCAAGGGCCGAGGTAAAATTAAAAATGCTGGTCTTGCATTCTTGTACATACACTGGCTCAAAGAGCATAAGAAATCTCACATGGAGTCTGTTCTCATAGAGTTTCTAGGTAAATACTGCAGTTAATTAAATTAGTTTGAATAAGACCCAAAAAACTCATCAAAATCAAGTCTGATCTTTCCCATAATTAGACATAAAGCAGATCCTCTCATTTTCTTAAAACCCCAAACTTTTACAATAACTTGAGCAATTATGGGTGTCAGAGGTTTCAAACTAGTATGGACCAAGATAAAGTGAGCCTCTTCTTTCCTTTCTTTCCTTCTCCTTTTTCTTTAAAGGTATTACGTGAAAGAGAACAATCATGTGGCATTTGTACAAACAGTACAAACAAAAGCCTTGGGACTACTCAAAATGCATAAACTTAAGCATATGTGCAAAGCTTTGCTGGATTGCGCCCAAAGGGCGCATCTATAAAGAGCTACAAGTATAAAATACTGAAATCACTTCCACATGTGCTATTTAGGTCATTATGTACAGCATTTCAAAGAAAAAGAAGAAGCTTTTTCTGTTATTTGTGTCTATTTATAGACTTTGCCCAAGATTTGAAAGAACTCTTTATGAACTATTGTTAATTGGCTATTGCTTATCTGTTATTTAAGGACCAGAATGATAATAAAAATAGTAAGGAGGGAAATAGTAAGTAATGAAATATACTTTTCTGTGATATGAAACAGTCAACTAACTTTAAGGATTAGAGGAAAATTCGATCTACAGTGATATTTTTAAGAACATTCTTTCATAATTTTAAGCCCTTGGATTTACATACTTGCATCTCAAAAATATTTTCATGAACACTATTTACTATCTGCGTTACGATTGCGAGGTACTTGTGTTTGTTTTCCTGCCAAAAACAGAGAAATATTTTTGTCACATCTTCATTTTTAACATCTATAATACCTTATTAATTTAGAAACATTTCCATTTCTGGACCCTTTACTTCTGGATACAATAATAAGGTAGATCTCAATCTCTGTCCACATTGTTCAGCAGTACAAAATTAATGCAGGTTACTGATGGGGAACTTCAAGCAAACCCACACAATTTCTAGGAAATTTCTCTTATTTCATAATATAGAATATTATTCATAAAATTGAAAATAACAATGAATTAAAAATAATGAGAAAATAATTTATAAAACATGCTAATCTCTCTTTAGGAGAGTTCAATGTAAGCATCCCTATGTAGGTTTCCTGTACTGCTTAACAACCCCTCCCACTAAGTAAAATAACTTTTGGAGAGACCTTACTAAATTTGCCCAGAGGAATTTACTAAGAATTTTCAATTTATAGGTCAAGTCAAGTGTAATTTTACTAGTTTATAAATTTCAATAAAAATTTCAATACTATAAAATGCAATCACAGTCATCTGCAGTCTGTTGAAGATGGGATTACAACTGTGATGAAGTAAATAGGAAATGTAAAGAAAATGATTGTATATTAACTCACATATAGACATAATTAAGGCTGCAACAAATACCATAAGCTCCCATAGGCAAAATAGACAGTGAACTTCCTATTTTACTCCATGTGCATTACTAAAATTGAAAACAGGAAGTCTTCACTTGAGAAGACACTACTAGCTGTGGACTGTTTTCTTTCTTAAAGGGTGGGTGGAAAACAAACTGATCTGAAGGATTAGTATTATGCATGAAACTTATCATCTACCATGAAAAGAATGAATGTCACAACATATAGTTTTGTATGTGGAGATTTAAAAAATTACAGAGTAGAAAGAAATGGAATTATATGCAAGAAGATTCATAAATCTACAAAGATTTTTGAAGAAAGCAAACAATTCTATACTACGCTCTGGAAAGTGATCCTTTTTAAGGTATGCATGAGAGTTGTCCTTAGTGAAATAAATGGAAAGGGATTTATCACCCACAAAGAAGATACTAAGCCTCATCAGTTGTGGCTTGTTCAGGTCAAATGCACAAGTAACTAAGCTAAGGATTTAAGAAGAGAGTAAGCAAATAAAACAATATATCACATTAAAAACACCTGATTACAAACTATGCTCTTATGTAAAGTGAACAAAAAGGTTTCACGAAGTATTTCATTTCTTCTGTGTAAATAGGCACCTGTGTTTATTGTATTTTCATGGGTTTAGAATGCATGATTTCTTTCATTTACATTCTTCTGTTGAATGATAATAGTAATAGTGCTTGCAATAAACCCTCAAATTCTGCTCCTGCCATTGCTACAAAGTTATTTCAGCAGTTGCTGGTAGTGGTGTTTAGTGCATCTTCTATCACTGACTCCCCCACTTGTGTCCACTTTCAGTTCTTTCCTGTCCTCAGCAAGTATGCAATCATTTTACAAAGAAGCCAATTTTTGCTAACACTGTCTTCTTTTTTTACAAACTCTGTCTTTATCAGAATGAATACTGCATTTTTGTAAATTTGCTGTTAAATATGAAACATGCACCCGTTAAAATAAAAACAAGATACTGATGTTGCAGAATACTCCTTCTATGAATATTCTATAATTGATGTACATAGTTTTCTTCTCAGTATTTTGTATTTTAGTCTACAATAGAAAAATCATGCAGGGCTGCTGCTTGACTTTCATCTGCCCTTATTTTGGAAACCAGGACTACAGGTTTGATGTCATGTGGGAAATCCAATTGCACCTGCTTGTCAGCTTTGTTGTATGCGTAAAGGGCACATCCATGTGAATGAATGAAAATGCAGAGGCAGAAACAAACATTCTTTACAAAGAGCATGGCTGAGTGGAGCAGTGTAGATAGAGAAGCACACTTCAAGCCTAACTGGACTTCTAAGATAGTATAAAATAAAGTTTGTGGTTGCTACACACCTTTTCAAAACAGTTGAGAAAAAATGTATGTACTTGCAACTTCTTGCACTATTTTCTACGCAGAAAATCACGTGTGATTTGGGTTTGACCTTGATGTTGAGACTGGCCCTTGAGAAACTGGCCATTTATGTCATACTATAATTCTTATTAAAAAATAGTCTAAATGCTGTATGTTTGTCTCCACTACCGGACAGATGGCTATGTGTAAACAAAGCAAATTTCACTTGATGTATAGGCATACCCACTTTATTGTCTTTTTTTCCTAGAGAGAACCGATCTGAATAGTGATACTTCCTAGGAGAAAAGCAAAATAATAGTTACTGCTTGCAAGAGCAGAGATATGTATCCCCATTTGTTAACTAAACCAGTGAGTACTGGTTCATTCAGAGAACCATTCAGACAGATTGCCTTCATGCTTAATTATCCCTTTTTGGGGGCATATTGCATAATTTAATGTACAACCTAATTTTTAAAGTGAGATTTTCAGCAATGAGGATCAATCACAATGTTATAAAAATTGTTATAAAATTTGGTGGTTTACATTTCTATTTCTAAAACGTGGTTGATGTAATGCTTTTAATTTTATGGGGGGTTTTTGATTGAAAAGATCTTCTATTTTATGCATATGTAATGTCTGCAATACATTTAATTCTCAATTTTTTGACTCACTAAAGAACACTTAAAATTTCCTTTTATTCATAAGTTCCACTTTTCAGAAAATTTGTTGTAACAGATATTTTTACAAGAGAGATTAATTAAATGATACCAATTGTAAAGGCTTTGTTGCCTTTGGTTTTTCACGTTAATAGTAACATTGATTGATAGAGTTTGGGGTTGTATTAAATCACAGCCAGCTCTTAATCTTTTCTTCTTTCTTTGAAATACAGCATAAACAAAGCATTCCAAACCACTCTTCTATCAGACAGCTGTTCATAATCTTCTCTTATAATGCAAAGGTGAGGGAGTATGGTGTTACAGAAGAGTGCTGAGTCATCAACAACAAAAAACCAGAAAAAAATTCCAACCCACCAACTAAACCCATAATGCTTGGTTAATACTTAGTTTCTCATAACAAAACATTTGAAGTTTACTTTATCTTTTTATTTTATTCAGTAGCAACTCTTTTTCCTGCATTCCTCCTAAGAAGAGCAGAAATTACAATAATTTTCTTTCAATGTAGTTTAACCTGTGATAAAATGCTGTTTGGTATTTTCTCACAAGCTGCTCACAAAGCTAAAACCGACAAGAAAAACTGTCCAGTTGAAGGTAGAGATTGCAACTCTTATTCTTTTAAGAAAGAAAAAGGAGGAGGAGACAAGGTACACAACTGCCCTTTAGCTTTATTGTAGCTTGATGTTTTTTCCAGTGTATTTGCTGTGTGGAGTGGGAGAGTGGAAAATGGTTAGCATAGAATCATGGCTCTGCATAAAGTTATCTCCCGGTATTTGTATGAAATTCCATTAAAATTAAGAAAACCAAGAACCCTTAGAACTCTCCCATTCAGGAATCAGCTCGTGTTTGGCTCACTACAGTCATTGTGTATAATAATTTTCTAGACATTTGATGGCTTCTAAGTCAGTTGTCCACTTGCATAAGTTATAAGCTGTGGATAAAAGTTATGTTGTAGATAAAGTAGGAGAAGATCAATTATTCTTCCCTATAACAGTGTTTAGAATAATTAGGAATCAATTGATAGAGCTGGAGAAAAGCTGGAATGTCCCTTTTCCTTGCAAAAATGATGATCTACAGTAAGAGAAATCTCATTCACAGGAACGATATATTACCCATGTTTCTCTAGTTTTAGAAATACACTGAAATTTCTACTTCCTCATTCTCTCTAAATGTATGTTTTCTTAATAATCACCTACCTGTACTTTTCATGGCAATTTTGAAGAATACTATGCGTGTTTTCAATTGTTCAATGAAGGTAAGAATGCATTTTTCATGTTTGCTTGGAAAAACATTTTGGACCAAGGAATTGCAGTAAAGGGATAGGATATTTTTAACCTAATGTAAGGGTAAAGCAGTACCACCTTGAAAAGAACTCTATCTCAGTGGCAGCTGAATTGCATTTTTAAACGGCATCTTGAACTAAATAATATCTTTGAGTTAGACAGAATGTCTTTCTTCTATCTCCTTTCTCATAAGGTTTGTAGTAGTGTAAACATTTGCTACAGAATTAAAGCAGTATATCTTATGTTGATACAATTGAAAATGCTGTCCTTCCTAATCTAAAATCTTACTTGAAACTGTTCAGAATATACACGACTTGCAGTGCAAATATTTAAAAGTTAGACTGAAATTAGTTTCAAGTCTCCTTAAATTCAAGAAATGTAGACGA
This sequence comes from Ifrita kowaldi, assembly GCA_013398055.1. Lineage (NCBI taxonomy): Eukaryota > Metazoa > Chordata > Aves > Passeriformes > Cinclosomatidae > Ifrita > Ifrita kowaldi. The sequence goes on along the minus strand of VZRS01000629.1, from coordinate 100,553 downwards.
ACAGGCAAATCTTTATTTTGTGATTCATAGCTTAACTCAAACATAGGTACTGCCTTTAGCATTCTTAAATATAGCAGAAAGAAGCTCAAAATATAGGTTTGTACTTCATGACACCCTGTTTTATTTTGCTCTAATTGTGACTTCTGATAACAATTTTTGATTTTCTGAATGCTTAATTTGTGGGGAAGAGGACTGTTTGTGCCTAATACAGAATAAATACTACAGAAGTTCTGCAGAAGTGTGAAAAAAATCAATATATCTAATTTAAGGCACAGAGGTACCACATACAGACCCAACAGATATTCATCAAAAATCAAATAGGATTTTAACATCAGCATGTTCCCATAGATCTGAGCATTTGGGAACTCTCTATGGCCTTAAAATGACGAATGGTTATGTATTCCTATTGGATCACTTCTAAATAAGTAATATCCCGTAGCCCTTATATTAAATGTGTAGGCTTCACAGATGCTCTCTTCAAATCAACTGATTATCGATCTGTACATGACATCACTCTAAAAGATGATCTTGGCTTGCAACACTCATACATACATAAATACAAGAAAAGACTTGGGGTCCACCAGTTTCAGCAGCGATATTCAGAACTGTTCTAACCTTTTTTAGAACACATTTTTTTGTAATTTCCAAAATTATGTAATTTAATCCCTGTTTTAGCTTACATCCCCCTACTCCCTTGTTATGGTTACTCATCTAAAAAACTAAGGTCTTATTCACCCTTATGCCTGTGTAAACAAATATATTTCAATAGCCAAGCTTGAAATTCAAAGCCACACCTCTTTCTTACTACTGTATCACCATTTTGCTCTTCTGTAAGTCACTAGAAATGGTGATTCAAAATATCAGTTATATGGTTTTACTTGTATTATTGTGCTGCTCCTTGGGACATTTATTTAAAATGGACCTCAGCAGAAATCTATTCTTTTCCCCCTTCTTAATTTGGCTTACTTTCACTATCAGAGGTAGATTTTACTCTTACCTTTGTAATGAAAGAATGATTTATAGGACTGAACAAAAACCTTACATCTATAAATACCTGCATCTAAGTGATATTAGAATTCCAGAACATAACAGAATCATCAAAAGGAAAATTTATCAAATATATTCCATATATATTTTAACTGAAAAGTTGCCCTTTTTTAAAGAAAATGTTTATCAGATAATTATGATTAAACAGATTTCATTTAAACACTGAATGTTGCAATGGATCTTTTACCATGTTGCCGCTGATGTTTTAACACTTGTTGAGTCAACTGGTATTAATATAACATTAGGAAAATTTCCCCTCCTGAGAGGAAATCTAGCTAAACAAAGTGATGTTTAATGTTGCATATTATATTTATTTGACTAAAATGGCTGATTAGATGTTAAACAGAACAGAGGTTAATGATCTTTGTTATTGGTATTATAAAAATTAAGAAAGAATAAAATAGGGTTAATGATGTATCCCATTATTGTTATTACAGGAAGTAAACACATGCTGTTGTCCGCTGCACTGAAAAATCGGCCCCAAGCCATAATTAAAAAAACTATATTATTGTCTAACCTTATGCTGTAATTAATTACTCATCACTGCACTTTTCAGTGTGGATTCTATGTGTTTTAATTAGGTCTTCACCTCTGTATGTAAAAAATGGAGGAAATAAACTCATATCTGATTCAATCCAACCAGTATATTAAAACTGTTATTTATTGCGTAAATAGACAATAGGAGACTTTGTAGGATAAAAGGTGACTATGTAGAGGATAATCAGAATTTGTTCCTCATCTTGTCTTTTCATTTTCCCTTTTATTTTGAATATCCATATTACAGCAAAGTGTCCACTGGGAATTAAAAAAAAAATCAACTGGTGAGATTAAACTATTTATTATTGGTTGTTTTTGTTATGATTGTGTGTGCAGCCCAGAACAAGACCTTATTGTGCTAGGCTCTTTACAAACAGGGAATACCAGATGGTCTCACCTCTAGAGAGTTTATAACCTGAATCAACAGGGTGAATGATGAGGCACAACATAAAACAGTGGTGTGAACAATGTGATGGCAGCAAACGTTGCATTAGTTCCATAATTTCTTGCTGGAAGCAAGGAGGGAGGGGTCATTATGTTTACTCGTGGATTACGTCTCACATGGCAGTGGTGATCTCAGCACTTTGCAGCACTGGGAATGCCTTCGATGATGGCACTGGAAAGCAGCCTTGTGGCTACACACTTCCTTCTCCACCTCCAAATTGCTCCTGCGGCTCTGTTTGGGGGACTAGAAAGGTGCAGAAATGAAGAAAAGGGTGACTGATATGGGTGTCAAGAAAACCTGAGATGAAACCACTGTAATGGAAGGACAAGTTAGAACCAAACATGTAACCATATTTTTAGCTTAAGAAAAGTACCTGCTTTGGCCACTTCTACTTTCTTATACAGGCAATATGGAGAGGGTCGTGCTGATCTTTTCTCCCTGGTATCCAGTGACAGGACATGTGGGAATTGTTCAAAGCTACACCAGGAGGGTTCAGACTGGACATTAGGAAGCATTACTTTACCAAGAGGGTGGTCAAACACTGGAACAGGCTTCCTGAAAGGGCAATTGGTGCCCCAAGCCAGTCAGTATGTCAGAGACGTATGGACAATGCGCCTAACATGCTCTAATTTAGTCAGCCCTGAAGTGGTCACTCAGTTGGATTAGATGTTTGCTGTAAGTCCCAACTCCTATTCTATTCTATTCCATTCTATTCTATTCTATTCTATTCTATTCTATTCTATTCTATTCTATTCTATTCTAAACAACAGCACTTTCACTCAGTGAAGCGTAAGAAAAAGTAAGACCCTACAAAACATACAGTCCTGCTTTCCCCTACTGTCAGTGACAGCAAAGAATATATGAGTATGTGATTTAAACTGTATTTGCTCAATTGAATGAGGTAATAATAAATAAAAAAATAGGTAGTGAAATAAGGACCTAAATTAAAAAAAACCTCTTTTAAAGCAACCTTCAATAGTTCTGTCAGCTTTATATTTTCTGTATTGTAAAACAAGTCCCAAGTTTTAAAGAAATGGTGAGAACCTTTTTTATGATTAATTGTAATAATTAACTTTTCTAGCATAATGAATCAAAAAAGCAGAAACACCTAAAGTACCTTACATATTTTTCAGGTCTGTTGAAATCAAGCTCTATGTATATGGATTATGTAACTATGTTGTGGAACTTTCACTGGGGGCATTTTGAGGTAAAGGCAGTCTCAGAAAGAAAGCCAAATATAAAAAATAGAGGATGTCTACTTTTGATTTTTTACAAGTTTTCTAATACTTTTATGCAGAAGGAATGCCACCTGAAAAGAAAAAATTATGAGGGAAAAACGACTGTAATACATTTTAATGAATGACTAATTTTTAAAGCATATGTATCACATACTGTAAGTTCTTTTTTTCCACTGAGTATACACATGTGTAAGCATAATTCTCTATTCTGAACAGCCACATTTTTGCTGAATCCCTCATTTGTGATTTCTGCCAGGCAGATTAAATTCTAGTTCCATCTAATCTCTGCCATAAAGGAGCATGGAAGCTATTCAGGAAACACTGCTACATTATGCTCTGGGTAGCATATGGATTTCTATTGCCGCTGGTTATTCATCATGTATTTATTTTAAGAATATCTTTTATAATTTGCTGGCACAGGGAATCCTGATCATTGGGACGTCTATACCACATTAAAGTACAAAAGAAATAAAGAGAACCCAGTATGACTGAAAGTAAGGATACCTCTGCAGTATGAGCAAGCGGAGCTGATACACATCTCTACAACTGTTAGCTCTTCCCTTAACTATGAAATCATCTGCTGGCAAAACGTCCTGTTTTGATTTGGTTTTCCTAGCATAAGGTAACAGCACAACAAACACCAACTAGGATAGCAAGGAGCAGACTGAAATATTCCTATTTCCTTTGCACTGCACCTGCCTCCCTGGATGGTCCTAGAAACAGGAATGGGACTCCAGAAAGAGGGAGATGTCTTGAATATAAATAAAGACTACACTGACTCTTTCTCAGTAATTGTTTTGATGTCAAGACAAATGCTCAACTTGTGTTGTCTGACAATACTGTTCACTCTTTTTGAATTGTGAAAGACAATTTTCTAACCAAATATTTGCATTTATTTGATTAATGGATGCTTGCAAAATCCATATTTTGTCAACTGCCTTCCTCTGTTGGATACCATCTATTTAAGTCTTTTTTTCCTAGGCAAGTCATGAATTATTTTGTTAGCCACCACATACATTCTGCAGTTGGTCTGCCTCACCTGTTTAAGAATATGGGGGTATAATGTCCTAGGGATGATGTTAGCAAAAGAAGAGTGATTAATAAATTAACATAACATACATTGTATCACTGGAGAGGAGCCACTCCAGATTTTCTGCACTTAGTTAAATTTAGTGTGTAAAAAGTAGTTTTCATGTGAGTTTGTTAAGCATCTCTTGCTCTTATGTTAAACAATCAGAATTTTTAACTTCTGGTTTGTGATTTGTGTTAAAGAGAGAGATACAGTTTCAATAAGACTTAAGAAATTATCTGAAAGGTGTCAGATCTTGCCTTGTCTTGAATAACCTTGTTTTCCAGAAGCAGGTGTTTAGTACCTTCCAATCATTAGTCTTTTACCCAGTTGTGTCAATAATGCTGAGAAAACTCTGCACTCTGTAAAAGAGTCTGGGCACTCACACTGTTAAGCTTTCATTTGCAAATCTTGACAGAAGTGAGTTGTCTTACTTATAATTCTTATAACCTTGATGGTGACTCTGAATGAACAAATACAACCATAAAAACCACATCCTTTGGAGAAACATTTGTTTTACCTGTACAGCAATTATTTAATTTTTCTGTTGGTGGGAATGAAGCCATTGTTGATGGGAATGAAGCCGTTTTCCATGTTGACGTGTGCTGTATGAGCAGAGAAAATTCTTGAATGGACAGCAAAAGCATATATCTAGCTGAGTCTGAGGACTTCAGTATTTTCATCATGTAACTCACTATTTTAAGCTTATTTTCTTTCACTGTCATGCTGGTAAGGTACTTAATGCTTCCATGCGGCTATTTATGGATGTTTCTGTATAGTCTGCTTTGCTTAAGCAGACATGAGATATGTGTGCTTCTTACTTCATCTGCATATTATCTGCAGCAACAGGCTCCTCAGTTCAATAAGGCATTTTGAAATATGCACAAGGTATGTCAATAAGAAAATGTTCTAATTTTTTATTTGCATTTGTATTTGTTACAGAATATTTTTTAAAACTTGTATGCATCATGCTTCAACTTATAAAATCATCCCCTTTTGCTTTTATTTCAACCTTAGTAAAGATATTTCTTAGATAAGGATGGTCTAAAGCATTTAGGTGGTGTTTTGATTCAGAAGCCATAATGTTTTGCACCAGAAAACATGTAAAATTATGCAAATAGGTGCATTATAGATACTTTTAGAAGAAGCTAGCAGTTAGGATGTAAGCTGAATTATTTCTTCCACAAACAGACTTTTAGGACATTTTGTATGAAGGAACAAAACTGGAGAGAACATTTGATGAGTGAAGGAAGAGCAGAAACTCAGACTATCAAAACGGAAGATATTAAGTAATCATTACTTACATGATGTTTTGTTTCCTTGCCTGTAGTTGGTCTTTTTGTAATTGTTTATTTTCCTGATAACTTCAATTTTTTCCTTTCATCGTTAGAATTATACTATTGGCACAATAAGTTAGTGTTTCTACAGATGTAACAAACAGTAAGCCTAAAAGAAATCAGTAACATGAGCAGAATCAAGGATCCTTATGTTGAGTAGTATATTTTGCTTAGACAGTGAATCCATATTTCTGATTCAGTCACTGTATTGGCCTATTGAGTGGAGACTCAAAATGTCCAACTACAAGCAGCTTCCCTTGCAAAATACAAAGGGATTAGGGATTAAACTTTTCAAGTCAAAGATTTCTTTTCCTATATGCCTAAAAGCCATAGCCCATGGGCTACGTCTGTTGTTTTCTAGTTTTCCATTATCAGCTATACTCTCAACATCTTTGACCTTCCACCATTCACCATTGAATGCCAGATAACTTGTTTCATAGGCTAATTCTTCTTTTTCATTTTTCCACTTAAGTCAACATCCATGACATTACAGTACTTTAACTTCTCCAGTGAAGTATGGTGTCAAAAAGAAAAATTTCTAGAGCCACATTCACAGCAGTGAACTTCCCAGGTCATCTAGCAATGTGTTTTCTCTAAACAGTTTTGATTATAATCTATTGTTACTTTTTCTGGGAAAGAGCTAGTAATTGGTATAACGTCACTTTGGCTATTAGCATTCTTCTAAAACAAACAAAGAATTTTTATGTGTGTATTTTCTAAAAATTATTCATGTTAATTCCTTTTATGTGCTCCAAATTTGTCATCCTATAAAAAGTATAATGCACAGGGATATGGAAAAAAATGGGGAGGAGGTAAAAAATCTGTCCTCTTTGGCAGCTGAGGAAACAGGAAGCAATGAAAGGAAGTGCTGGTTTAAGGGGCATGGATCTCACCTTCTCTGTATCCATTTCCAAAGCATTGCTGCTTTATCATGTATTCCATCTTCTCTTCACTATGCTCCTAACCCGAGAAGATAAAGAGTATCAGCCTAAAGCTTTGCGGTGAGGATGATGCCTTGAAGTGGCTACCTGAAAACAGAGGCTAGACAAGATTAAGAGAATAAAAGCAAGTATTTATTTGAAGGGCCTTCAAAGGTACACATTGGAAGTCAAAAGCCTCCAAGGAGCTCCACCCAAGATTGACCCTGGGTCCTGTGTTCTTCACACTTTTATAAGTTTGGTCCATTTGCATATCAGGGTTAATTCTCCGCTTATAATTTCAGGTAGTGATGTAATTACCCCAAGTTTGCTCCCCCTGGCAGAGGATTTAGTTTACATATTTTGGGGCCTGGGACAAAAAGGTGTCCCTGAGTTCAGGCCCAGAGAGGGTTTATTATGTCTAACCAGCAAGAGAGAACAGTAGCTAACAGGCCATATGAAGTTTCAGTTACATACTAAGCAATACAGGATTTGACAAATATAAAAGTTAAAACCTAAGGCATCAAAGGAATTATTCTTTTGTCTTCTGACAGTGGCATCATCAAATGCCAACAGAGAAGCATGAAAACACTGAGTCTGAAGTTGGGTGTACATTGCCTGCACAGTAAGAGGGGGTTGTACTGTATTTATTGAGTTCAGACTCAACAGGCTCACAGCATGCAGGTGTAAAGAGTGGTCCCCAGTTTCTAAGTTAAACATCTGGTATCATCTGAGATGTTCTGAGATACCTGGGATATTCATGTGGAGACCCCTTTACATATTTCCTTCTTGTTTCTTTTATCCAAGCCTGACTAGAAAGGTTGTGCACCACTGTAACTGGAAAAAAATTCAGAAATATATATTTCTGCATTATGAATTCAATCTCTAATGAAGTGCTATTTATTGTTTTTCAGATCCATTTATTCTGCTGTATTTCTTGGTACTTGTGCACCTTTCAGGAAATCCCAGTGAGCCAGTACTACTGAGAAACAACAAATAGCACAGGGACAGGAGTGAACCATGGCAAACCACCAAAATTTAGGTTCTTGCTCTAACTTGCAGTTTGAAGTCCAAGTTTGAAGGAGATGTCCCGTTGTCCTGTGTTTATGTGCAGGGGAGGCTATTCTTGTGTTGAGACTTGAGAAAAAAATAGTAGAACTCTTGTACTCTCTTCTTCCCGTAGTCCTCCAATAACACGTGCATTGTTTGCTTTATAGTGCATTCTCACAGTTCTCTCCTGGCTTCTGCATCTTGCTAGAAAGGTTTTCCCACAGGAAACTGGAGAAATCCTGCGACACTACACTGAGAATGATAGGTGTGCTATAGCGAGGGGTTAGAAGATAGAGATTAATGAGAAGGAAGCAAAATGTCAGCAAATCTCTTCCAGAACATCTATGCTATCTACAGGAGGAAGTGAATGATGGGGAAGAGGGATAAAATGCATTTATTTTTTGCTGTAAGAAAGACCAGAGGTGACCTTATCCTAGGTTAGTAGGATGTGTTCAAAAATGAGACATCTATAGCTCTCAAAGATTAAAAGATCCCTTTTTTTTTTGCTGTTGATGAGGAAAATAATAAAGCTTTTGAAGAGGCCTAATGTAGCAAAAGTTATTAGTGAAGGACATGGCTTCAGTAGAATTTGAAATTTATTTAGCGGAGGCAAGGAAATATAACCTGATATTGGATGAAAGAGCAGGAAGATTTAGGACAAAATTTAAAAATGTGTGTCACTCTCTCTCCAAAATATTTGCCAGAGGTTCTTAGACTACTTTATAAATGTTAGTGACACTGATTCATAAGTTTTTGCATATTTTGCTTATTTTACAATGAATAAATATAGACATATATTCTAAATGTATATAAGACATTTAGATGTAAACACTTATCTTTCCTCATCAAATAAGTCCCAAGCAATTCTAACAAGATATTTTAAAAATAGGTCATCTGGCAGTATCACATGATATGCTGAAAGATGATAAAATTTATATGATTTATTTCTTAAGAAAACGAATGCCAATAATTTGCTGTATCTACTGCATCAAGTACAGCTGAAAACTAAACCAAAAACTATAGATAAACTCATAATGGTAACATCTTCACAGGTAAACTGAAGTCTATGTTTTGAGACATATCTTTTGGATCATTCCAAGTCTGGAGCTTGCCATCGTTATTTCAACTCAAACAGTAATTTTGGGAACTGTTATATATTATTGTAAGGTGTATTTTTAACCTGGGGTCGCTACAAGGTAAAGACAAGGAATAGTACACAACTTGACCTGCCACAGGAATTCCGGATAAAACCCCAGAAGTTGAGTCAGAGATAATCACAAAATCAGGGATCTGCAATAACAAACTGTTCATATATCTACCTGTCAGCCGTCTTCCTCTAAGGGAGGGACACAAGGTCACTGAAATGGCCACTTTCCATCCCTTGTTTTTACTGGACATACGGTGGGTAAATGGAGAATCGAATATTTACAGGAAAACACTTTTCCATGAAGAATATGTGACTCTATTTCAAATGTTTGTTAGTTGGCTTTTTTGCCCTTTTTTGCAAGTTCCCATAAAAAGTAATACGCTGATCAAGGAAATAGAGTTAATACTCTTCTCAAGAGTATTTTCACTCTCAAGAGTATTTCCAAGTTTAATTAAAATAATATGTTTCAATTAAATAAATCAGGTATAAATTTTTTTAATACATTGAAATGAGAATGTGTGGAAAGAAAGACAGAATCACAAAAATGGAAGATGGATCACTGAGCAGTTCTGCCTGGAACAGTACAACACATATCAACAAGTGTATGTTATGTACCAGCAGTACCACTACCCTCCCAGTACTCTTCCATTATACATTTGAAAAATATCTCAAATCCCTAGATCCAAAAATATTTTGGTTTAGGATACTCTAACATAGTCATGTCTGTGGCTATTCCAGTAATAAGAGATGTAGCATTTATTGTGTAACAACAATGGTTACATGGATGGGTAATGTTAGGTTATGATGTCACAATGCCAAACTCCCAGACTTTGTTATTCTCAGTTTTCTGAAAAGACGGATGTTGAAATGGTTACAATCAGACGTCTTTACCTGTGTTTTTCTCCATTACAGGGAGACTGATTATGTTCAGAAGCTAAAGCAAACAAGCTATGATCTTAGCTCTGCTAGAGTGTTTAATCCATGTTCAGTGGCCCTTATGCCTGCAAACTTTGAAGAACCAGGACAGAAAGTGGAAAAAGAAAGGTTGCTTTGATTGAGTTGGATAATTTGAAAGAGAAATTGTATTTGTGTATTCCAGGTATGTTGTGCAGCAGTACTTACGTGAGCCAACAGAAGAACAGAAATTATTGTATTGCTGTGCCTGTGCTCCTGTCCCTCATACAATCTGGATATTTTTCAGCTGTGTATTTATTTATCAGTGACACTGCTGGCTTTGAAACAGTCCTATTCTCATTTTTCAGGGGCAGGGAGGGAACTGTGAGCTGCCCGGGTTCACACAGGACGTCAGTGCAAGAACAGGCAATGGAGCTCTATTCTCCTGGGCCACGGTGTTGGCACTCTGACAGCTGAACCCAACTTCCTTCTCTTGGAGCCTGGACAGGACACAGAAACGTATTCATTTGGCAAAGGGGGAGGGGAACCCCTGCATCCCTTCCTTATTTTGTTTTTATTTTGGAGGGGACCGTTTCAGTTCTCATGCAGGGCAAGGGTATTAAAACCTGATGATGAGTAATCACATGTTTTTCAGCATTTCCTAAAGTTTGTAGAGGGTGAATTCCAGACAGAGCACAAAATGTCACCACACAAAAAAATCAAACCAATGCTTTTACCAAAGTATATAATGAATGTTAATAATAATTCATTGTTGGACACTGTGCATCTCTATGTACTATAATTTATCTTCATATACCAATAAAGGTAAAAGAAGCAGCATGAATAGTGTATGTTTAATAAAAAATTTTTTTCCTTTTCCCTTTTTTTTTTTAATCTGGTTTTATAAATATACACTAGAAAACACATCTAGAAACTTTTTATAGTTGAGAGAAAGGTCCATTGTTTTGAATGACTTCATGATCATGCTATTTATAAAACTGAATTTGTTTTCCTGAACTTCTGAAAAATGTGCCTTCCTGGTTAAGTTAATTTTATGTGTATGTAATATATTGCTGTACCAAAATAGAGTATGGTAGTAATATTTTATCATACTTATCAGTGTCAGTATTTTTTTCTTGTTAGTTCTGTTAAGGCAGTACTGTTGTTCTTCAGATGTTATCTCCCTAAAAATGAGACCATAGGTTCTCTGTGGGAAAACGTATTTTTCTCATATACCAGGTGTGGATCTCTATTACTTTTGTAGATTTAACACATTTTCATGATCTAAAAATTTGCATTAATTTTCTGCATTTGAAGAAAGATGCAGAACATTCTAAGAAATGTAATTAACTTCAGGTTTCCTATGAACCTGAGAAACCTGGTTTTCCAGCCCAAGGTATACCTTGGGAGTCCTTTGTGTTTCTTACTTCAAACCAAATTGATTGAATGCTGGCATGTGTATTTTTTGTGTAATTGATTGTACAATGTGCTTTGTAATGAGCTGGATTTAAGTAGCAGTTGATGGCAAATGTTGGAACAGCAAAAGTGAAAATGTAGAGAATTATTATTTTCCTAAGTTTGTCAGTTCCATAATGAGCTTCATGCAGAAAATATTTTTCTTTTGGAAGTGCACTGTGTGTATCACAGCAGACAGTGGGACTAAGGGGCAAAACTGATACATTCTTAATGCCTTACAGACATTTCTGTCTTGATTTTGTTGTTATATATATACAATTTCTCATAACGAAGAACATTTTAAAGGCATGAAATGGAGGTAGGAAAAATTTTAAGACAATTGCAAAATAAAAACAGTTTGATAACTAACATGTATTTTTTAAGTATAGCAAATTCCATATTAAAGCCATATTTGTTGTATCTAGGAGGAAAGTGGATAGAAGAAATTCTGAAGAATTACACAGGAAAGCAAGAGGATTTTAGAAAATTCAAATAGTGGTGAGAGAGGGGAAAATATAAACTGAAGATAACTTTTTAAATCAACATTTCTTTCTTTGTGGAAAAGAGAGGCAACAGTTTCGTCACTTAAATTTAGCTCTGGTCACTGTAGGTACAGTCTGATCTTGTAGTTGCTGTAAGAACAATTGACTCTTTAGGAAGCTGGAAAAAAACCCACTAACTTAAGACTAGCTTGGACATCTCAGGGAGTTTAGCTGTCTGTATTCTGGGAGAAGTTGGAAATCACTTTTCTAAATTTCGTGTGCAATCCTGTTGTTACCCCATAGTGACAATACACAGGAACAGACATTGCTACTGCAGTTGGTCTCAGTTTCAAGCCATTCATCCGCTGAGTAGAGTTAGGCAGAGTTTAAATATCAATGTCCTATAGATGTATTTATAGATAGATATTTTGCGTCTGCTCAGGGAACAAGATGCATTTCCTACTGAAGGATACCAGTGATCCACCAAAGCTAGAGGAAAGAGCTTTACATTTTATACTGTTCATTATCCAGCTGAGGTTAGGAAATTCGTAGAGTAACAAGGAGACATCAATGTCGCTGTAGAAGCTGCACGGTTTAAGTGTTTTGAATAAATGCATTTGTTTGTGTATTCATAGATCTATCCATATCCACCTATACATCTGAAGCCAACTTCAAGCATAACTTTATAACTTGTTAGCTATAGTGATCCCTTCCCCAAAATTATAAATTGGATCCTGGGGACTTAATATCCTGTAACAAGTGCTCCTGCTTCACAGCCTACTACAAACACATACTTTGCTTTATCTGAAGGCACAGAGAAGATACCCCTATTTGAACTTCATATGTTAAATGAAGACTTGCCACCACAGAATTCACAAAAGCTGAATGTGTTTTCTAGTCATTTTTTTCTGACAGTGAAGGCTCCCTGTTATACAGTAAGCTGTTAGGAGATGTTCTCATCAAAATTTGTGGAACTGTCTGTAATTATATTAAATATCATAGTTATAACTTCAATTTTTAATCACCATCAAGAGTATAATAAATTGAAAAAAGAGATTTTAGGGGGAGAGGCAGAAATAGTGTCAGTCACTGGAAATTCCACAGAGTACAAAGCAAAGGGAAGGGATAATTACAAATGCTCTGAATTAGACTACCAGGAGAACTTTTATAAACTTACCAAGTGTTAGTACCAGAAAACAGTCTCCAAGAGATTGCTGCACTATTGAACAAATCCATTGCAGGCATTTCACCATTAACCAATAATAAATTAAAAGAGCGAATATGTTATAAACTAACCTAATCATTGTAGGAGAACAGTCTCCTTGGAAGGAATGCACATTCAAAGCAAACCTCTCATTTCCTGCTTGCTGAGGGACTGAAGTTAGTGAAATGACCTGGAAAATCGTTCTACCTAGCTTATCCCACCGGGCAATACACCCAGTAAGGCACATTAGTCCCCGATGATAGGGAAGAACCTGGATATATATCCAGATTCTGTTCAACTGTTCTAGATACAGTAGAGCAGGAATAAAAAGACCATACTTTCCTTCGGAAAGATAAGCATGTAGCTTGAATGGAAGAAACTTCTAAGTGAGCATGAGGAACAGTACACCAGAAGTACGGTTTCCCATTGTGGAGAGCATGCATTACATTCATCCTTCAATCAGAAACATTAAATCCAAGTGGGAAACCAGCAAAGCATCAACCTTCCACAGAACCTGTTGTGTATTTTGTACGGCATTTTCATCAGTGTGTGGGAGTTTTCACAGCTGCTGCTAAATGATAGTGACCAGTTCAGATGATGTGTAATTTTTGGATTTACATTGTGAGTATTCAGTGAAGTAAATGCTGTCATTCTCACACACACTTTCACACTATTACACGTCATCCTACATATCACTGGCTTTTCATTTGGTCCACTTCAGAAGACAGTGCTTGCGTGGTGTCACCAAAATAAATGTGGCCATGTAAATATGACAGTAACATTTTCTTCACAGAGAACACTCTCAGGCTTTCATAATTTACAAGACACTTCTTAAAACTCTGAAAAAACCAAACTTGGCTGTGATATCCCCTTATGTTCTGTTGGTAGTATGAAACCAGAAGTTAGTATCTACCCACTGGACCACAAAGAATTTTTCAGTAGGGTGCTATCCAGTCCCTTTAAAAGTTCATCCTATTCGTAAATTATTCATAACAATACTAATTTAGAAAACCTGGAGGTAAATACCACCATTACCAAGGAAATCATATATGAAGAAAGATATCCATCTTTTTCATACATGTTAGCCTTATCCTTAAATGCAAATTACTTATTTTGATTTTCCTAGACTTTCTCCCTTGTGATCCTCCTATCAGAGGTATTTGAGGATTTTTTTTTAAGTGAAAGACAGGAAAATTATAAGGAAATGCTAATATTCAAACTGTTCCTGATCTCTCTTGGTCTTAATGCACTTAGGTCCAAATACACAATACTTCCATACTCTCAAGTCAGTAGATTTTAATTACTATACTTGTGGATAGAAACTAATACCAGTAATCTAAGCACCAACAAAGTAAAACAGTACCTATATTCATCTAAACATATTGTATGTTACTAAGCCATAACAGATGGTAAGAAATTTTGGGTTCTTACAACTACTTTCTCTCATAACAGCACACTGTTCTGAGCCCTGTACTTTCTGGTAAGTAATTTCACAGGATTGGCTTCCTCACTACATATTGGATGTTATAGTTAAGAGAAACATAAGTATGGAAAAAAATTCTAACATCACCTGGCATCACCTGGCATATTTTTTGGTTGTCAGTCATCCTCTGAAACATGAAATCTGTTTGTCCTTACCATGTTGCGCTATGCAGAGTGACTGCAGTAGCCTCCGTCTCTTTAGCATCACTTCTTAAAAACAAATTCTTATTAGCATTCTGCTCCTGAAAACATGTCAGAAGTCATTAAATGTAGCCAGGCGACTGCATGTAGCTGTCCCTTACTCCATGTATTCAGTGTTTGGGTAGGTCTTTCCATGTACCAAATTTATGCAACTGTAATATGAATCAATATTATTCTTCATGCATCATCGACAGCAATCTCATAGGCTAGCACAGCCCATAGGTTAGAATAAATTAAGTGATAACTTCCCTGATGAGACAAAATCAGGGTGGATTTCTAGAATTCTGGAAGAACACTATTTTCTAATGGTTAAGGCATATGTTTTCTTCTGCATTGAAAACATAGAGATATGGAGGTGAGAGAAAGTGCTGTGATAATTTTGGAGGGCAGTAATAAATTTATTATTAAAATTTTGTTCAGGAAGAAATTTTATGCTTTATTGTAATTATTGTTGGTTATACAAAGAATCATCCACTGTATTTATGAACACTGTGAAAAGTGAGATCAGGTTTTCTAGAACTCCATATACAATGACTTTGTTGAACTCAGCTTAATTATGAGGGAGGCCCATCTGAGAGAGAAGGCACACCACAGAATAAAAGGGATCAATTTTTTTCATCTACTATTTGAATTTCATCCTTTCTTTCATCTGTTTTCATCTTATGGAAGCGATTATAAGTGCTAATGAGACATTTGATCTTGCTTCAGGCAGTCATTTTGTGGTTAACACAACAGAGGTATCAAGCATCTATTTTGGTATTATAGGAAGTCAGCAGGCTGGGGTCACATATTCTTTTCTCTTATACCTACCTAGTTGCAGCAATCCTTTTTCTGGTACCTGAAATACTTATTACACTATTTTATTTTTCTGTCTGCACCTCTTATATGAACTCCTTGCCACTAAATTATGTCAGGAAAAAATATGATTCTTACAAGTGTTTCCAATTTAGAAGCCAGTCAGAAATATTTGAAACTTTTTTTTCTTTTGGGAGCTAATTCTAGTCAAGTCAAAAATTACAGACGTGTAGTTTAGTTCAAGAAAGTCACAGTGGTGACTGATGAGCAGAAGCAGCATTTGAACCTGGGACCCAATGAATACAGTTCAATAAATTGGGGGATCATTCTAAAGAGAACAATACTGTTTGAAAACATGATTTCTTTCATGTTGACTTAATTCTACAGAAACCATAACCAAACCTGGCAGTTCTGAGCTATTCATTTCATCAGTTTTATTTATCAAAAGAAAGTCAGAGAATGCTTTTGGGCCTATGCTCCTCAAGTGCTGATAATTATGTGTATAGACAGCACATAACACGCTGCTTGTGTTACATAGTACACCCAGTGGAACTGGGAATACTACTGAAATTTGAAGGAAGCACCCTTGAGAAGACCCAAGGTATGTGTACCAGGCAAACCCCAAATATTTCATCCATCAGTATGAATTTTGTTTTTGAGGAAATAACCCCTGTTAATCACCACTGCTCTTTCATTATGGTACAATCAGTTACTCATTGCGAACTTGAATGTGGAGCCCTTCTAGTGCCTACTTTCCATAAATTAAAGTTGGTACCAATTAGCTGTTTATAGGAGACAGACTTGTGATATCTTTTCAAGAAATAAACACATGAGAACAGTGAGGCTAATTAGTGGAAATACTTTCCTATAATCTACCTGTTCTAGGTAATACCAATAACTTTTACAAACACTCTTGCTCTGAGACTGATAGCAAATGCTGCTAAGTATGTCTGTATATACATAGTCTGGTGGTGAATGAAATGTGCTCCAAAGTCTTATTACAAAGCAGAATAGTGTTTGAACATGCCTATTCAGTAGGTAAAAACAAGTTCATGAGATGCTTTCATTTTCTCACACCTAATATTGGACAAAAACTCTGGGCTTAACTTCACAAATAGTTTTTACTAGAACATTCAGAGCATTCAAAAATTAGGAAAAAACCCTCTGGGCTTTGTTTTTGATATGTGGGAAAAGGAGAATAGGCCTAGAGAGAAAAAAAATAAATATCTCTGACTAAATGTTTAAAAGCTGGTGGTTTGCCCAGCATTTTCCAGGATTTCTTTTCTCCCAAGTCTGTCATTTTAAAAATCACCAAATATTGGTCAATTCTTTATTTGGGAGCACCTTTTTAAGCACTGGATTTTTAAAAACCTGATTTTAATTCTGTGACTGAACATTGCTTTTTAATTGGATGACTGTGATCTTTAAAATCAGGCTTCCAATGTAATAAATTATAAGCATGAATTGTCCATATATAATGAACAATTATAGTTACTTGATGAGCATTTTGAGTTTCAAAATTTCAAAGAAACTTCAGATTGAAAAAATTAATTCTGATGTAAAGACATTTTGAAAATCTTTCAAACTTTTCAAAGGTCTCTAATGTTATTATTATTTCATTAAATATGTCTGCTAGCAAACATAATATTCCTGGAATAGAAAGACAAAACAAATGTAAAGGAAATCAAAGCATGTTACTAAAGCTGAAATAAAAATG
Source organism: Ifrita kowaldi (assembly GCA_013398055.1). NCBI lineage: Eukaryota > Metazoa > Chordata > Aves > Passeriformes > Cinclosomatidae > Ifrita > Ifrita kowaldi. Next base: position 83,536 of record VZRS01000629.1, on the reverse strand, counting down.
TACAGAAATCCTGTTTTTCTGATTATCATGCAGGAGCATGTAAAACTGAGGACTAGAATGTAGAGCCACTTAGTGTATTCTTATTATTCTTAACTTTACTATTATGTAGTCCTACTCAAATTAGTAAAGACACATGCATACATAATGTTAGCTCCTGTAAAAAACATCAATCCTACAAAAAACTTATGCTTTTAGGTAACAATTAGATCAATTAATTTTACTCAGAATATGACTCCTAAACATGGTTATGGAAGATTATTTTCAGGATCTAGACTCACATTAGAAAATCATTAGGTTTTAAAGTGTTTTTTGAATATGTTAGATTTTGTTAAATCTACTTAGAAGAGTGTTAGGGAGGAGAGGATACATATTTTTTAAACTGGACAAGTTTCTCACACATGCTGTCATATTTAGAATACTGTTTCCTGACATAGCAGTTTTTTCCTCCTTCAGAATGACTACACATTTCAGTAGTCTTCAAATTCACAAGCACATGTCAGCTTCACCAGCTGCTCATTAGTTTGTGTATTTTAAAGAAGGTAGGGAAATGCAGAAAGCTTGTTTCTTATCGAGTGAATCAAGCGTGCAGTGTGAAGGTAATAATGAGGAAACATAATGGGTTAAGAGGAGAGAACTCCCACACTTAATTGCTTCCTGTTAGATGAGCTCCTTCATGAGAGTGTGATCCTTGTAATGCACACATTTATAGCATGGTGTTTCTTATTTTAAAAGAGCTGTGATTCATTGTATGGAGGTGGAGAGAACTGAGAAGCTTTTGCACATTAACAATTTTAGATTAAGAAAAAAACCCTTTTTTTCCTTGCCTTTGCATTTTTGGTAGGACTTTATGAGACAGAGTATTTAAGCATGATGGTTAATTTTATATCAAATTTGATCCTGCCACCAGTTACTTTCTACTTCTGCAGGCTGCTTACTCTGTCACAGAGTATTAGATGTATTACCCACAGACCAGTAATTACATTTGACACATAATTATTATGGTTTTGATGACAAGAAGGCCTTTTCTTTTCCTGCTTTCATAACATATACTCCTGGAAGTGCTGGCTGGCTGAATACAGTTAGTTTAAAAGCACTTGGATTTAAATTGAACCCTGGGACAAAGAAAGAAATGAAAAGAAAGAGCGAGCACATTTGAAAATTCCACAGATGATCTCACACAGTCGATTTTGAAAAGGAAAGAAAGCCTTTAAGTGTTGTTAATGCAAAAGCAGAAAGAGCTGCCGGGCTGCAGCCATGCCAGATCCCCAACAGGAAAGGAGTGCTTTTAAAGTTAATAAACTGAAGGTTTGGAAAAAACTGAGGCTCCTGGCAAGGCCACATAAACTACACAAATGAGTTTCTAATCTTGCCACATGGGCATTTTTCCAGCTCTGCACTCTGAGTCACCCCCAGCTGCAGGCCTGGATGAGCAGTTTAATAATCCTTAGCCTTTTTTTTTTTTTTTTTTGAAATGATCAGCACCAGAGTATCATGTTTCTGGAGCCTGGAGGCTGTGTGGTATTCAAATAGGGTGAGTTCTTGAAATTCCTCCAAACCTACCTGCAGCTGCCTCTGCCTCTCTGCTGAGGTTAGAAAAGCTGGACTTGAAAACTTTGTAATTTGCCTTCATCTTCTTCCTCCCTCATCTCCTCTTGATTTCTCACAGTGTGCACAGGGCAAAGCCAGACTGGGAGGATGCAAAGCGTTCTTCCTGTCTTTTTGAAAAGAAAGAAAAGTTAACAAGGCATGGATAGGGCAATGTCTATGCTAGGAATCCTTCTCTGGGAATTGAGTGGTTGTGAAGGAAACCTGAGCAGAAAAAAACCGACCTGACTTCCTCCTTGGATCCAAGAGCTGAGCATCAGCATCAGGGAAACTTGATGTAAAGGGTATCCCTCCTACTGATGTGAGCTCTTCAATCAGTGCCAAGACAATGATAATCAAATTAACGCACTATAAAGCAGCTCTAATTTTAGCCTGGTTTGTTATTATAAGAGTTCGTAGGGAAGGGTACAGGGGGAGGTGAAGGCTGCTACAAATGACTAATGCTGCATTTCAGCCTCCTAAGCTATATTTAGTGATGTGGGATATAAACACAAGCTTTTAGTACAATTTTTCCTATTTGGCTTCTGTTTCCTTTCTTCTGTTCCCACTCCTAAAGATAGCTGCTGATGGACAGGTATTTATTGCTGGTGCTGTGTGGCAGGCACACCCAGCTCCCCCAGGGCCGATCCCAGCGTTTTGTGGCTGTCTGAACCATTCCCGTGTTTGGCCACGGCCCCGACCTGAGCAGGTTGTACTGGGCTCCGTGGGCAGCCCCCGTCCCGGGCTCTGCCTTGCCGGGAGCAGCGGGGAAGCTCTGCCCCAGGGCTGGGCTAACGACCGACACTGCCGGGGATTCAGTGCCTGAACTACCACCACCCTGAGCCTGTAGCCTGTTCAGTGTCACCAGGGTGTCGCAGTCGTCCCTCTTTGTCAGTTTTGGCCATTGGATTTGCTTGGGAGCCAAAGTTTGAGCTCATTACCTGTGTGAGGTGGGTTTTGTGTACCTCCGTGGCATTCTGTAAATCCTGAATTCTTTTTCTGCAGTGAGTCCACATATATATGTTAAACTGCAATTCTCTGGGGCTGTCAGAATTGCAGACCAGCCTGAGGCATGGCAGTATGATAAAGTTTTCAGTCCCTGTTTAGTTAAGGCTGAAAATCTGGGACCCAGCCAATCTGTACCACTCAGGGCTCTTTTCACAGTCCAAAATGATTTGGCTTAAACATTTCCAACTGTGATGAGGTCTCATTTCAGTGATTATACAGTCATTCACTTTTCCACATCAACATCAAAGTCATTAACAACTGAGTATTATTGCATTGGCTGGAATTCAGTTAAAGACTTGAGGGATGTTGCTCTTTATTAAGATAAATCATTGCCTTGGTTATGTCACCCATGAAATAATCAATTTACTGTGTTGGTTAATTTCCTCCCTCTTTGATCTGTGAATTAAATTCAGCAGATCATTGTTCCACACAACTGCAGTGGAAAGGATGCTTTAAAATAAATGCACCACATTTTCTAATGGTACAAGTCTGGTAACTGTGTAAAACAAGACTGCACGTGGCCTGATCTATTTCAACAGTTTCCTTTGAAAGCTTCAGGGGAAAATGAACCAGTAGCAACAATTTGGAGCAACACCCTCAAAATTCCTGAGGAATGAACCAGAGGAAAGAGAAAAGCTAGCAGAACTGATTCTGAGGCCTTCAGAGGAGTTAGGCTAATTGCCAGAGCAAATGCAAATATTTCTATCAAAGTGGAAGGCTATTTCTTGATAGCCTTCATGAGCCTTACTTACTGAGTTGCTTACTGTAAGGATTTTTTTTCAAAAATCCTACTCACAACAAGCTGAATATCCTGAAAAAAAAACCAAAAACAACTGCACTGATATTGATTGATATTCTAATCTCCTTTTGCATTGAACTATGCATTCTGAAATTAAGTTTACATGTATAAATAAGTCCACGTTGACTGTGGAAATCACTATGCCTATCAATGAGAAACTGATGATAAGAAACTAAAGCCCAATCTGACTCTTCGTTTTGCAGAATTTCGCAGCAGTGTGGGCATTCAAGCCTCACTTTTCTAATATTAAACTCTGACTTTCCACAGATTAAGTAGTCCATGCTAATTAAAATCAACACAGACTTCCTCAGCATTTCTCTAATGTAAGTTCAGATCCATGCCTCTTCTAAACTTGAGCTCTTCTCATGTGTATGTCCTTTAAACTCAAGACCGTGATCCATCATGAGCCTTGAAAAATAGGAACAGCATGTGATATGGTTTGAAGAAATTGAGCTCAGATTATGTTGTAAAATGTGCCTAATATTCTCCTAATGATAGTATTGCTGTGCTGGGCTGGCCAAGGCTAGATACACCTCCTTGGCCAAGTCCACTGCTGCATTTCCCAAACTATTTTGCAACAGTGCCACATCCCCAGTGTTAGGCACATAAACCCCTCATGTTGCAAAAGCTGCTTAATCTTTGAAGGAAGACAGTGTAAATATTGGATGAATTGTTGTGTTATTGCCCAATCTCTCACAATTGTAGTGCTAAGGTTGCTGTAAAATGGTCAGCATCTGATTTTGTTAGACTTTGAGGTAAATGGCACATAGATTTCTGATTGTGGAACCAAGATACAGAATTTCTTCCAAATTTTTACATCTTAAACCTATATATAAATATTCTTAAAGATTCTAGAACATGTATTGGTGACAAGAAATGCTGTTATTTTTGAAAGAAAATGCATATGAAAATACTATTGCTAAAATAGTTGAGCTAAAATTCCTGACTGAACTAAAAAGAAATCCCTTTATTTGCTAACTCCAATTCCCATTACATGAGTAAAATATTTTCACTAATTCTCAGGTCAAAATTACGAATTAGAGCAGTGGATTAAGAAGATACAATACTGTTTCATTATAAGAATAACACCCCCAATTCCCTTAAAAACTAATGAAAGCTGATTGCAGATTGGTTTCTGGAGCAATTACTTAGAGTGTTTCTCTTCACATTTAACAAAAATTGTGTGTGATTTCATGAAAGAAAAACAATTTGCATTAACAAATTACTTCAGTGCATTTGAAAGTCATCTTCATGAAACAAAATATACCCCAGCTGAGTATGCAGGAGAATGAACACTGATGAAAGTTCAAAGTTAGAACTATGTAGAAATTAATGGTAAAGCAGTCAGGATATTTAGAAGGTGTGAGGAAGCTTAGTATTGAACAGTTAATTGCAACTGCAGTGAACCTGATTAATGCACATAACAATCCTATGTTGCTTATAAACCTTCTCACTTAACAATCAAATTACTATTTTCTAATTAATTGCATTTGTTAATATCTCCTTGTCAATTGTTTCATATTCATGGTCCTTTTGACAGTTAGTTTGCATTTCTAAATGAATCATTCTAAGAGTGGAAAGTGAAAACATTGCTATTCCTCAAGTGTGATTCCTTATTTTGTTGACAAGAATGTATAGTAACTGCAAGTTTCTTCAAGCTGTTGTGGAATATTTATTTTTTAGTTGCCATGAGGTCATACACTTGGAGTTTTTAGATGACAGAAACTCCTGGTGGAGTTTTGAACACATTTAGCTTTTGTAATTCTGCTTCAGGCAGTAGCAGGCAAGTCAGTCACTGATTGACTTTTATTAACCGATCTGTAAGGCTGATAGGCTCAGGAATGCAACCTATAGACAGATTCTTGAAATACAGCCGAGACAGGAATCTTAGAGAAATTCCAAAAAAAGAAGGTAATACTCTCCTTGCAAACCAATTTTTTTCCTTAGATAATATTCTTTACTTTATAAGATATTATTCTTTCTCTGTTTTTGATTTGAACAGTTCAGCAATAAATCTATGATTATTTAAAAAACCCAAATTACTTATCACAGATTTAATTTCTAGCCTATGCTATCTTATATGAAAATAATTTTTTTTTTTTTCCACTAAGGTAACAGGAGAATCAAAGTTGAAGTGTTAACTGATGTAAAATGAATGTAATTGCTTCTTAGGTATAAAATAGTTAGAAGCTCTGAGGAAGATGTTGCACAGTGAGACTCCTGATCTGTCCTTGGATTATTCCCTTGCTCTGGGGTAAACTGGAGCCAAGCTATACTTGTCATGCATTTCTTCCCTTAGTGAGCAACTCCATTCAGCTCAATACAGGGTTGAGAGGAAGGGGCCAGAGTTGCACCTTTCTCTAGGTTAGCCACCTGTACAAGGTGGCTAGAAACACAGAAACACAACCCTGCTATAGAACACATTCTTCCATCCCATGCTGGTTTTCATAGTTACTGCACATATACCATGATCTCCCTTGAGGGATTAGAGCTGTACATACCAGTTCCTGATTGTATAAGCCACATGTTATGTGGTACCATAGATGTTGATGCCTGTGGGATCTCAAATTTTTGTTTTAAAAGTTTGTTTTTGATTTATTTAATACATGGCATTTATTTAATTACTAGAGCTGTAAATCAAATTAATTTCTCCTATGAACATACAGTTATCATTATATATCCTAAGAAAAAAAAATGCAATTAGTGATTTGAGGTTTATGTCTTTTATTTTTCATTTTTATGTCAAAAAGCATCAGTCATACTGTTTGGTCCTGCAAGCTTTCCATGTCCCCAGACTGAAGCAGCAGTTCCACAGTTTTGAAGGGCTTATAGAGACAGCCTCAGGACCTCTAAATGGGTTTACAAACTTGACACCAAACACATTAGTTGAATCAATGTCAATGAAAATGCTTAACATTCTTCTTAAAAACAGAGGTACAGCAGGGTCTGATTAGCCTAGTCTATGTTCTCTGAACCAAAAGAATGCTCATGGTGGGTACTTCTATTTCCATATAATTAACCTTTTGAGTAATATTCCTTGGCATTGGAGCATTACCATTAAAGGTCCACAGTGGAGTACCAGGAAAAACAGAAAAATTTATCTAAGCATTTTCATTAATTGTTAAGATGACCTTGCCAATGAGAGGTAAAGACTGAAGTTCTGTCCTTAACTGAATCAGAATGAAAACTGCACAGATATTAAAGCCCTCAAATTTCTAGGTATTTAAGCCTCCATCTCTTTTAAAACCAAAAGTTGAAACTAGATCAGACTTAATTGCTGACATTTTAAACACTTTTTTCCTTTTATTTGTCAAAAGGAGGTATCTAGTGTGGCATACACTAGAGCTCATACAGTTTGATATTTGGCTGCCCCGGCATGCATTGTGCTGGGAGCTCTGGGTACAGCAGGGATCCTCCACATCACTGAAATTATCTCTGAAACATACAGGTAAAATCTGCTATGCTAATTTTTGTTTTAATTAAGCCAACTATGTCATTTCCTAAAGTGCACTGTATGAAGATCTTCTAACATGCAGTGAAAATGTATAGGCATCCAGTTATTTGTGAATAATATATCATACACAGTATTTACTACTGAAGAGTTTAATCAATTTTAATAGGCAACTTTTAATTCTGCCATCCTTTTGTGTTGATACAGGCTACAACTTCCAGCAACATTCTTCTATACTCTCACTAAACACAGATCAATTGCAGCATATCCTTTTAAGAAGTTTGAAATATAATATGCTAAGTATATTAAAAATGTGCCAAGTATGTTACGCCCACTGCCAGTTTCAATACTGGTAAATTATCCTGTTCTGCAAGCCATTGCCTATTGCTATTCACAGACTATGTGATTAAGCCTCTAGCTTTCATTCATTCTAGGCTCTGGAACCTACTGAAGGCAGCTCTGGGAAACAGCCTTTTGGCTGAGGGCTGTCCCCGTCATTTTTTGAATGTTCTGCACAAGGGATGGTTCTTTAGTTTGCTATCAGTATGCTCCAGGGTAAATGCCCCCTTCTGTGAGATGCTTCTGGGGGGCTGTTTTAGGCTCCATTTTTAACACCTCAAACCCACTGCAAAGCTTTCCTCTGTAGCTGTTATCAGTATGTTTCAGTGTCAACATACCATCACCCAAGAAGGCTGTTTACTGGAATAGCTGTTTTGTAAGTCTCCAGAGTGAAAACAATGCCTCAAAAGTCTGGAGGAGCTGCCATCAGCAGGCTCCAAAGCATCATGTAAACACAAGTTAATTGATACCTTTGCACTGATACAGGGGAAAGCAGGAGGAAAAAAAATGGATGCGGAAGATTCAGGTGAATGCCACCAAGAACACAAGAACTGGTTAAGCCTCATCAGCTAGTGCTGGCATTTCTAATATAATCCAGCAAGAAGCACGATTAGCCAGCTGCACTGGTAATGTATTAACTCTTGCCAGCCGTCTCAATATCTGCTTTACCCATGGTAAGAGAGCTAGCTCATTTATTACTATATACAATTGCAAGTGACTGCAAGTGTTAATGAAGACTGTTGATTATATTGCATGAGTACTTGACCAGTGGGAGAAAATGCTATCTGTGTGTGCCTTTGAAGTTTAAGTGCCCTTCACTATACCAATCAGTTTGTGTTAAAGGACTCTCTCTTCTAAACTGGTTTGCCACTCCATTGTTTTACCTCACCCACACCATCCCCATTCAAATCACAATTTATATGCTTCAGAATATACTCCCTAACTGGTGCTATATTAACCAGAGCCCATGTAGCACTGCGATGAAAGAAAAGCCATAAGGGTCTCAAACCATAAAAACTTGGAGACTGAAAACCTTAAGGGGTCGCTAAACAAAGCATGGGTAATGAATGGTATGATTGACAAAGAGTCATGAAATCTGGGGACAAGGAAAACCTGGCGGGGGCACTCATAATGCAGGCGTAGACATTCACAATGCAGGCGTAGACATTCACATGCTACTGGCAAAATCAGAATAATGAAACTTAACTCTGTCCAACCCTCCAGGGAAACACGAAAGAGTTCATGTGTTCCTGAAGCATCAACACTGAAAATCCTGGTGACCATGAACTCCCAAAGCAAGCTGGAGAAGTGGGCATTAAAGGGAGAAATCTGCTTGAAGACATCAGTAGCATCTGAGGAGTGATGGAGACACTGGGAGCCCTCAAATGGAGAGGTCAGAACAACTGAGATTATTGATAGCTTTGGTCGCTCTCTCTCTCCCCTCTAATAGTAAGATCGTAGCACAGAGACCTTGGAAAAGCATCAAAAGATACAAAGCACAAGCTGGGAATTGGACACTATCAACTCCCCAGCTCACTTCAGGGGATCTCCCATTGTAAACGCCTGCAGGCACAATAAGTGGCAGTTACAGCTAACTCACAACATTTATTTACCCCCAATGAAGGCCATTCTTACAGTGTTGCTTAAATAATATTAGAAGCTCAATGGTGGAGCCTGGAAAGAAGCTAAGCCACATCAGCTGTTTACGCACTCCTTTCCCCCTGGGGCAGGAGTGAATGGAAGGGCCAAAGAAAGAAAAAAGAAAGGGCCAAAGAAAGAAAAATGCAAAGTTTGAGACAAAGACTGTCTAAATCCTCTGGTTCTTGGGGAGGTTGTTTCTCCCCTCCGGCTAAGTGATGATGTCGAAAGGATTCTCCCCTGGTTTCTAGGGAACAGGGTGGGAGTTGAAGTGGGCATCTCTCAAAGATGCTACAAGGAAGAAGCCTCTCTCAGCTCAGTGCTCAGCAGTTCAGTCAGACTCAACACATTTGAAAAAAGCCCTGTGCTCAGGCAGGTGTTTGTGAGGACAAACTGGGGCTGCCCCGCACCAGACTGAGGCAGTTCCGTGGCAGCCCCATGCCCAGCCCCAGCAGAGCCCCGCAGGCAATGCGGCAGCGCTGCAACACGCACACCTTAAGGGTCTCAACCTCACAATGGGTCTCGCTCATCACTGCGTGAGAATGGCCCTTTGAGATGTCACCCAGTGATGCAAATCAGGGATGATGGATCCACCTAGCAATGGATTATGACGTCACTGAGGAGCTGGGGTCCCTCCCTGCATCTCACCCAGGCACTGCCCCACTCCAGCTGAGCAACTTTATGTGTACACATGCTGGAGGCTACCTCCCTACCAGGCCAGCTCTGCTCTTCTACGCTGGTGCTGGCCAGGCCAACAATTACTGCCTGAGGGCACAGCAGGACGTTTTTGCTACATCTTTCTTAGCCTTTTGCTCCTTCTTCCCCGTTGCTCCTTCACCTCCAATTGCTACTTCTTCTTGTTCTTCACTTTCCTTCACTTTCTTGCATGATGTTAGTTTCACTTTCTTCCTGCTGTGCTCCATACCAGGGCTGTCTCAGGGAAGCCCTTTGGTAGCTCTCCTGTTTTTCCTGTAGTTTCTCTAGCCACCAGCATGGAGGGACCCTGGGTAGGCACCTGGAGACCTCATCCCCGACGGGGCCCAATCCTTGCAGAGTTCAGCACCCCAGGTCCCAAGTACTGGCTGCCTGGGACAACAGGTAAACCAACTTTCGCAGGGAGGCTGCGGCAGCAGGAGGTACAGCACACCGCTTCCTGCCACTTAGAAACTTCTTTTCCCTGCACAGTTGCAGGCACATGTCCTTTCACAGGCTTTTCTTCCCAGGTCACACGGCTCATGATCCCACCAAATACAGAGCCCCTGCATACACATTTCGAGGGTCCAAATATCCCGCCACAGACAGCTGCTCACCGGGTCCTCGGTACTTCATCCATTCATCCATCACCAAGACTGGGAAGCATGTGGCTCCATCGCCACTTGTCACATCCCGCCCCAAGACCAAGATTGCCGTCACCCCTGGACCCAGTGAGTAGAATTGCTGCAGCACTTCTTCCAGGCCAGACAAGCACGCCTTACTGTTGCCCTGCGCCACTGGGGCACAAAACCCTCGGCTCATGCCCTGGATGGGGGCTTCAGAGAGTTCTGGACAGAAAACAAACAAGGCTGAGCACCTCCTCATGATCTCACCTCTTTGGCATGCTGTGAGGTCCCCAGCTTCACTTCTTCTCTCACCTCCTTCTCTGTCCCAGGTGACTATACCACGGAACCTGCTAACAGACACATCTACTATACCGCACCGGTGCGGAGCATGCTGTCCCGGCCCAAGGATTTACCACCTTTCCAAACACCAGGTATGGGAACTTGGGCAAACAGACACTCTTACAGCCGGCATGTCCTCCTGTGAAGGTCTGCAGCTTCTTCAACAGGCCTAGCAAAAAGCCTAGGCAGCAGGACGCAATGCGTGCTCAGCAAGCTTCTTGCTGTCCCAGAGCACCAACTTCTCCCATCTCACAGAAGAACCAGCAGCTCTGGCTTCAGACAGCCGACACACACCACATGCAACAGAAGCCAGAAGCACTGGGATGAGGGGCAGGATGCCCCTCCTGCTCCTCACAGCCGGCTTGGCAGGCTGACTCTCTCCCACCCAGGCATTGCGTCCTTTCCCACAGGACTCACCTACGCTCTCTTCCTATTCCCTTTCCAGGTCCCGGCACCTACACCCTGCCCAGGATTCTGGGACCCAACACAATCTGTACCCATGCCAACCCGTGCTACTCCATGATAGGGAAGAGTCAATACCAGAGTGCTTTTAGAGACCTGGCAAAGGTGAGCTGTGCTTCTCCCACAGCAGCAGCAGCAGAAGCTCAGCTGCTCTCCTCAGGGCAGAAGGTCCCCAGTGCCTGCTGAATCCCCACGTAACACACACTTCCTTGCACTTGCAGCAAAGCCCAAGAAGCCACAGGGCCTCTGGCTCCCTGCTATTACCAGCAACACTGACACCTGCAGTCCCTCACTTTTCAACATTAGCAGTTTTGGTGTGGTACAGCTCACTGGCACTAACGACACTAATCTCCCTCTGGGAAATCTACCTGTCTTCCCAAGAAGCTCTGTTTCCCAAGGATCCAGACCTCCCACACCGCTCCTCTGGCCAGCCACCTAAAGCAGCACAGTATTCATGGGCAACCAGCAAGAATCCACACTGCCTCTTGTACCCACCAACCTCATTGCTTCTCTTGCAGACGCCAGGTCCTGCGGCAATTGGCAGGGTGGAAATGGACGTCTACAAAACAAGGGCTCCCAAGTACACAATGGGACTAAAAACCAAACTTATTGGCAAGGGGATGTTTCCAGGTCCAGCAGACTACAGCCTGGGAAAGGTAAGACAGCCCACCCACCAATGCCTTCACTTGAGGACAGCTCTGGAGAACGAGGCATCATCTTCACTTTTTTTCTTCCCACTTTCCCTTTCCAGCTGTCGGTGACCAAGGCTCAGGAACCTGCTTACACTTTTGGACTCCGACATTCTGTCTACAAAGCTTCTTTAATACCTGAAACACATCTTGAATAAAAACAGATACCTGCAGACATCTTTTTCTGTTCCTCCTCTGCAGCAGGGAGGGGTTAGGTGTGCATGGGTGCAGACCATTGGCTCTCACTGTCTCACGCCTTTGCCTCAGCTGAAACATGGCAAGGTGAGGGTGAGGGGAGAGCAGCAAGGTAGCAGCATGTGCCAGGCTGACATCTCCAAGAGCACCATTTCACCTAACCAGAGCAAAACACTGTGAAAGCATTCCAGCCCTGCCTTGCACGCTCTCACCTCACAGCCCATGCTGGCCCCTGAGAACACAGCCCTTCTCTGCATCCCCCTTTTCTGTACACACAGGTGGCATTTGCTCAGGGTGTGCCCAGAAACACAGCTGCCCTGCATCATCTCTTGCCACAGGCAGGGGCTCATTTCCACAGGCAAGTCCCCAGATCACTGAGAATTAAAGAGAAAGAAGCATTATTCCCAGGCTGAAAATGCAATCATCATAGGATCCTGCAACAGCCCAGGTGGGAAGGGACCTTGGAAGGTGACCTCGCCCAGCTCTTGTGTGGGAAAGGCAGCCTGGAGGAGACTAGCCAGCACCCAGCCAACCACAAACTTGATTGCCTCTAGTGATGGGATTCTGCTGCAGCCCTGGGGAAGCTGTTTCTCCCCTCTGGCTAGGTGGTGATGCCAAAAGGATTTGTCCCTGATTGTTGGGGAACAGGGTGGGAATTGGTGTGGGCAACTCTCACAGGCTCTCCAAGGCAGGAGCCTATCTCGGCTCTGTGGCCAGCAGTGCAATCTACTCGGGCTGTTATAAATAGACAGACAAAATAATTGATTTAATCATAAAAAAGAAAAAAGTGTTAGTTATGATTACAAGTAGATATTCATGAAGTATAAGGTACAGGAATATTAGGAGTGCTGTATTTAAAGGATGCAACCAGAGAAACCCTACCAAGAAGTTACCAAATATCTTATACCTTGTTCAAGAAGCTACGGAGACCCTCAGGCACGCCAGTTAGTCTGCTTAGAAACCCCCTACCCTTCCCATCTTAATTTGAATATCAAGGATTCCCATCAGTAGATCTCAGCAGAGATGGCCAATGATTGTCTTAAAGTAGGAACATTATTGAAGTTATATATCTAATGAAACCAAACACTGTAAAGGTTAAATTTAAGAATGGGCATATTATACATAGTATGTAAAAGAACTTATGTAAAAATGACTCAGCAGAAAAAGCATATAAAATGGATGGCTTTTGTTTGCTAATCAGAGCAAATTTGAAGGAGTAATGCCCCCTGTTCCAGGCTGGGTCTCTGTGCATGGCGACACAAGCAGGTCTTTGGGAGGACAAACTGGGGCTGCCCCACGCCGGACTGAGGCAATTCCGTGGCAGCCCCGTGCCCAGCCCCAGCGGAGCCCCGCAGGCAACACGGCAGCGCTGCAGCACGAGCAGACCCGCGGCTGGTCCGAGCACCGCTCCGGCAGCGCCTGGGTGCCCGCTGACCCGAGGGAACGCGTGGGTGCGACAGACTGCGGGAGGCGGAAGGCAAACTCCCGGCACCGCGACACACAGTCCCGCCGCGTCCTCGGCGGACCGCCGTCCCCTGGGAGCTGCTGTCCGGCGGTGCCAAGCTGGAACACGGGGTCTCGAGGAGCTGCGGGGCCTCGGGCGAGAGCGGCCCAGGAGCTCCTGAGCGCGACAGTTCCGACGGGGAAAGGGGAGAAACGGGTGGGTGGTATCGGGGCTTAATTGTCTCTCTATCTGAATAAATAGCGGTAAATTACCCTAATTTCCTCCAGCCGAATCCGTTTCACGCGTCGTTATCTCCATTCACGAAGTTTTTCACCTTGTTTTCCGTTCTTGCTTTCCAGCTGAGGAGCCGTGGAGACTTTGATTGCCAGCGGCTCCTCATAGTGGAACCACGAGCAGGCATCTTCCTTGACAGGGCTTCAGGTGCCCTTCTCTTCCTTTTGAAACGCCTGTGGTTAATGGGAAGTGTTTTAATTAAAATTACATGACGATCCAGGTGAGTTGGAAAGATTACAGGAGAACACAAAGTTAGAATAGGAAAAGACCTGTTGAAATTTGCTGTTGCAATGGAGGAACAAAGGCAAATGAAGCTTTGATTAACAGACTGGATGTTCAGTCCTATGTGGTGCAGGAAAATTTTAGAACTTGTTTTTTTAATCTACAAGAGAAATGTCGTCCTACCTGCATTCACAGATGAGGTCAGTGATGCTGTGCTCTGTGGGAACACTGTTGAGGCAGCAGTGGACAGCTTTTGTTCTGGACAGGTTTTTTGCCCCAGTGAGCAAGGTGTGCTTGTCTTCCCTGGAAGAAGGGCTGGAGAAATGGTACTCAGGATGACCTTGGTCTTCATCTTGGGACATCCACAGAGGCACAGTGCTGGAGCTGAGTACTTCCCATTCACGGTGATGCAGGGATGAATGTAGTACTGAGTACCTGGAGAGCAGCTGCCTGCAGTGGGATGTTTGGCCCTTTGCAACGTGTTAAATTTACACAGTTTGTGAAGTGGAAGCAGCAGATGTGCTGTGACCCCCCCAGCTGCTCTCCATCCCCCTCCACCCCATTCTCCATTATTCCTGGTTTGCCTGTCATCTCAGGGATTGTGTACATGAATCCCAGGGTGGTGAATTCTGCCATAGTGTGGTGGCATGGGCTCCAGGTGCCCACCCAGGCTCCATCCATGTTGGTGGCTACAAAGCCTACAGCAAGAATAGGAACCTAGGACCGCAGCATTGCCAGGCCCAGTGCCACACAGGAGCTTGCTCTGACAGGTCTTCTATTTTCTCTTCTTGCCAGAAGATTCAAGGGTGATCCCCTCTGCTCAGCACTCATCAGGCCTCCTTCAGGCATTATGTCCTCTTTGGGGTCCTGGAGACAGACTGACAAACTTAAGAGACTCAGAGGAGGCAAGGAAGGTCTGTGTGGATGGGACTGGTTCAGAATGGTGTAGAGAAGGCCTTGGTGCATCTCCCAGCACAACCTGGTGCCTACAGGTAAGGCACCTAGTATATGTTGCTCTTGAAAACATAATAAGCAGAACTCGATGATGACTGCAAGGCAGAAACATGCAGTGAGAGAAAAAACAATGTGATTTTTTTGTTAATCTAAAATCCATATGTCCTTGTAGTTTTGGGTCACATAATATGAATGCATGTTCCAATGCCTCAGATTTATGTTTCATATCTTATTTTTCAGTGGTCCCTTAATTTATGTTTTTTCCTGGAGAGAGCGGTTTGGGCCTGGTGTTTGTAATCAGAATTTTCTGCTGAAGGTAATGTTTAGGAACATCTTTGTGCTGCCACTTTTGGGAGTTTAGCAGCCTGAGTGTGCAAATAAATGCAAGAGAGACCTTTCCCCAGAGTGCAGAAAAAACTGAGCAGACTCCTGTGTGCATTCATAGGTCATGCAAAAAAAGCTGGATGCCAGCCATAGATGCAGAGTGTTTCCAGACTTCTCCCCAGTAAGTAAATATAGATAAAATCTCCATACATTGGAACTGCTGGTGTGCTTAGCAGTTATCAAAAATACTGGTGGGTCTAGTAAGTTATTTTCGTGTTTAAATTTGCATCTTAGTTTTAGGGAAGAGCTATTTATGGGAAATTTGTGAAAAACATTCATGACAGCATTATTTGCTCACAGTCTTAATGATGGGAAAGCAAGAAGCACGTACACTCTAAGACACTGAATCTCAACCAGCCAAAAGGCAAAGCCCAAGACAACTAACTCTCTTCCTGAGGCTGTGACTTGTGATCGATCTGGGTTGCTGAGTCTTCTGAGCATTAACCTGAATAATTTAAATATTTCCAGATTGAAAAGCTTTTTATAGTCAGAAAATCTGAAGTGGCTGCCAATCCTCTCTAAGAGAAGCCTATGTAGTTCACTTGTTATGGATTTGCTTGTTCTGTAAAAGTTTACAGAGAAGAATCTTTATCACAGCTCTGTTTTGTTTTCTATAGTTGTTTTTGGACATACATGACCAGGGTGACTTGCTCTCTGTCTGGGGGAAATTCTTTTTTAGACTAAAATAATGAGGTGGTGTATCCACTTTAATATGTTCCCACATTTGAGAATAAAGGATGAGCTATGTTATACACCAGAAAAAAACCCAAATAAAACCAAACATCCTTATTCCATCTTCATTTTTTTCTCTGGAAGGGATTTAAGGACTCTGGCCATCTGGATGTCTGGCAACTCAGTCAGAGCTGTGGCTACTGTGTGTGTGCAGATTAACTGTGTAGCACATGCACAGTAAGTCCAATGTGTCCAGTACACATCAGACCTGCTGCACATGTGCTGCACAGATGGTCCGTGCATACACAGTAAATCAGCTATGTTAAGCCTACTGCGCATATGCAAACCATCTGTGCATTGCACATATGTATATTTTTGCATGGGAAATCCCTAGTCAGAGCATGAAAGGTTGTGGCAGAGAGGAGCTCCAGTGGTAGAGAGACCGTGAGAGAGTCTGACAGTGGCATAAATTAAAGGAGCTCTTTGCCTGGTTTTGCTCATGTCTGGGCCAAAGTTGCAAATAAGTTCCTCAGAATCAGAAAATGTGACTAGCTGCTCAACGGTTTCAATCTCGGTAACAATTGGCTGCAGGAGAGAATCTGTATCAAACCCATTAGTTTCAAAGGCAGTGATTATCAGCTATAGCTGCAGCCAGTTCATCAGGTAGCTCAAATGAACAAGGTCTGGTATTTTACTTATCCGACAAAACGGTGATGTTTATGGTGCATCAGGGATATGTTTAGCCAATTATCTTTCTTTTATTTCCCAGTAATCCTTTTGCTTGTCTTGTAATAGTCAGCATTTTTACATAGGCTGTTTGAGCCTGACAACAGTGCTTACTGGTTAGTACATAGGCACAGTTTACATATGTATAGAAAAAATTTATCTTTTCAGAGTAGATGCAAGTTATTGCTTATTATGTTTATGGTACATCTTTGAATCCCAGTTCTGACAATGGCAATTAGGCTCTTTAAACTAAGTCTGCTTTAGGTCTGTCTCTAATGAGTTCTAATGGTCTGAATTGGAAGAACCCCTTTCTTATGTCACAAGGCATCACTGCTCATCTAACTGACACACGCTTGAGGGAAGAGATACCTTCACAGGCTTGAAAGGTGGGCCAGTGTGAACCTCATGAAGTTNAACAATTGGCTGCAGGAGAGAATCTGTATCAAACCCATTAGTTTCAAAGGCAGTGATTATCAGCTATAGCTGCAGCCAGTTCATCAGGTAGCTCAAATGAACAAGGTCTGGTATTTTACTTATCCGACAAAACGGTGATGTTTATGGTGCATCAGGGATATGTTTAGCCAATTATCTTTCTTTTATTTCCCAGTAATCCTTTTGCTTGTCTTGTAATAGTCAGCATTTTTACATAGGCTGTTTGAGCCTGACAACAGTGCTTACTGGTTAGTACATAGGCACAGTTTACATATGTATAGAAAAAATTTATCTTTTCAGAGTAGATGCAAGTTATTGCTTATTATGTTTATGGTACATCTTTGAATCCCAGTTCTGACAATGGCAATTAGGCTCTTTAAACTAAGTCTGCTTTAGGTCTGTCTCTAATGAGTTCTAATGGTCTGAATTGGAAGAACCCCTTTCTTATGTCACAAGGCATCACTGCTCATCTAACTGACACACGCTTGAGGGAAGAGATACCTTCACAGGCTTGAAAGGTGGGCCAGTGTGAACCTCATGAAGTTCAACAAGGCCAAGTGCAAGGTCACACACCTGGATTGGAGCAATCAGCATTTTCAATACAGGCTGGGTGGTGAACGGATTGAGAGCAGCCCTGCAGGGAAGGACCTAGGGATACTGGATGAAAAATTTGATATGAGCCTGCAATGTGTGCAGGCAGCCCAGAAAGCAAATTTTACCTTGAGCTGCATGAAAAGCGTGCTCTTCACTGGGCTCAGGCTTTGCCACACTGCAGCCCTTTGCACTGTTGTCCTACCTGTCCAGCCCACTCTAAATAGCTTGTTCATTTCCTCCCAACCTTCTCACCAAACAAGTCCAAGCCTTACCCTTCTGAATTTCAAGTCTCAAATTCCCATTATATATCTCTTCTAACAAGTCATGTTCCTTAACTAATATTGTCTCCCCACCCCTACCTGTGTGTGCTTTATGTTATATTTCTGCTTTTGTTCCTGGTTTCTCATTGAAAATTTCCAATAGCTATATGCAGTGAATTTATCCCTACTTTTATTCTGGGAAGAGCTGTAACTTTCTTGGTCAAGAACTTCCAGACAAAATCAGCTTTAATGAAATACTATCAAAGCCAGGTTTTACAACTATATTAATACAGTAATAACACTACTGTGTAGTAAATCATATGAAGTCAATTCTTGAAGTGCTAGATTCCACTACACTGTAAATAATCCATTGAACCAAAGGGAAATACCTGAGTGAATAAAAGAGGCAGAATTTTTCTGTAATACAAATTAGAAACATATACCTCAGAGTTGGGCTGATTTTGAAAGAAGTTGCTGGAAATGCGATAAAAGTGCAACAAACAATAAAGTGTGACATGAAGTGATCTGTCATTTTTAGTCAGAGTTCCAGCCTCAGTAAGCCACGAGATGGATGGGGCACTAAAAGAGAAAGAAGAAAAAAGTGAAAAATAAAGTAAGGCTCTAAGGAGAGTGGGAGAGGGATAGGGTTAGGAAAATTGTAGATTATTTGAGGCCGTCTCCTCGACACTAGCCTACCTCCATTGGTGCAAACACTGGTCAGGGTGAAGTAAAGCTGACAATAGCTATTCATCATACTGTAGACTTGAATGTGAAATGAAAACCACAACTACCTCATATGATGCAAGTACATACAGGAAGGGATTAAATCAAAGAAAGATGTTATCCCAAAGCAAAATAGGAATTCCTATTAAATTCAGCTCTTACTAGAAGGAACTGATTTTTCCCTGCCTTAAGCTACAAACACATGCATGTAATACACCCTGGTAGTCAGGTGTGTCAAAATTCCATAGGAGTTTCTTGACCCACCCCTCCAATTACTTTTTGTCATTAAGTTGTATAATGTTCCCATGAATGATTTGCTTTCAAAGATGAGCAAATGATGTACAGTGAGGATAAATAGTAATTATTTTCTTTCAGAGAGACTTCTTGGTTTTCCTATCTTTGTTTACTGCAAAAGCTGGTAATCATTTTAATTTTTTTGCCTGAATGAAGGAATCAAAAAAATATCATCCTTAGAAAACCTGACATTTATTCCTGCAAGATCTTCTTCCTTGAAAGGCAGAAGTACAGCAGGTAACAGATCATAGGCAGGGAATTTCTGCAGCTGGGCTGATATATGAAAGTAAATGTTCTCCCCTGAATTATAGACATAATGTCAGTAGGTGTGGAAAAAGAGTTCCTTTAAAAAAACCAAACCAAACCAAAAAACACACCTCTGTTCTTCCTCCTGTTTTTTGACATCTCTGAAGGAGGGAAATTCAGCATCAAGTACAACAGTACCATGGTGTAAATATCTCAAAACAGTCTATTAATCTTGACTAACAAAACACACATTTTTCAAATTTCTCAAGGCTGTGCTGCAATCCTGGACCAGTCTGGGAACAGCTTAAAAAGAACTGTGTGTATGCACACATTCTTTGAATGACCACTTCATTCTTCAAAGAATGGGATTGTCCATAAATTTCTGTTCTTTGTACTAAAGTAAATCAATTTAAAATATCAGGTTAATGTGACCTTGCTAATTTTAGACCTGCAAAATGGATTATCCATATACAACTACAGCTTCACTGTTTGAACTAAATCTGTCTTAAAATAACTGCAACGCCTTCTCTTCCTTCCTTTAGCTCTAAAAATAACAATTGTCACAACTGAAGAACACAGCAGTACTTCAGTTATTTGTCACAAATCACAGACAACAGCTTCAGTTCCTTTTATAATTGGACAGTGAAAATGTTAAGGGGTTTCTAAAATAGAGGTGTTGGCCCCTTTGATTGACAGGTACCATGCAACTGCAGTCTGTCCAACCTTCTTATCAAAAGCCGAGATCTCCTTCAAAACCTTAGGAAAATTTTTATACTTAGTGGAAGTTGTCTATTTAAAGCATTGGTGCATGGAAATGAGTAATAAATCAGTCAATGTTTGACATCGGTCAGCGGGTGGTGAGCAACTATATTGTTCATCGCTTGCATCACTTGATAAGTTGTTTTTCTTGGATGTTATCTCTCTTTTACTTTACTATTATTATAATTTAGTGAGCAGCTGTGTAGTGCTTAGTTGGCAGAAGGGTTGAGATAACTACAGGTCTGACCAGAGTGGATTAAAACAAATTTGTTATAAACATTCATTATATTGGTTTAATAGACTAACGTTGGTTACAATGTTGATTTCTTTGCTCTCACAGTTGTGATTGTTCTCAGGGCTGTGTCCTGGAATACCCATAATGCCTTACTTGCAGTATGTGGTCCCTGTGGTGATGTTTATTGCCCTCGGGGCCTGTGCTAAGACTATCACTGCAGGTACTTTCCAGCAATGGATTATGGTAAGATAGCATTGCTGGCTGGGAAACCAAACTGTTGTATGTATTCAGTATTGCAGGCACTTCTGTTCTTTGGGAGTGATCTATTGGGAACAATAAATCACACCTTTCCTTTTGGGGAAAAGACCTTTTCTCCTCAGAGAGGCAACTTACAGGGGGAATAACTTCCTACATCTTTCTTTCTTCCTTCTTTCCTTCCTTCTCCAGGCTGATTACAGTAGCATTTGAGAATTTTAAAGATTTTGGATATTGTTTAAATACCTTTGAAACCAGCCTGGTCCTTTTACTAGGAGCCAGCATGTTGCTGCATATGGTTTAGGTCTCGTTTAAGGTCAGATGATTAATCAAGAACAAAATCCAGAGATCTGACCAAATATTGGATAGCTCTGAGTGGTGGGGTGTGTGGGATAGTATGGGCAATTGTCTGGATCAGTGGGCACCTCCAGTGTGCTTGAACCTCATCTCTGAACAAGTGTTGTTACCTCAACCCTTCCTTCCCCTACACTGGGCGCCAATCAAGACTGTCATAGTTTAGGAACTGGACTTCTCAAATTAAATGGAAAACCACAAGCCAGTTCCCCCCTCCCCCATCCGTGTGGTGGGAAACAGGCAGAGGTTATGGGTTGAGATAAGAACAATTTGCTGGAAACAGCAAGGAAATAAGAAACAGCAACAATATTAATAATAAAAGTGTACAAAGAAAGGGTGATTTACATTCAAAAATGCTCACCGAGTGCAGGAAAATGAAAAACAATGGGGGACAGCTCCTCCTCATGCCACGCTTTCCCCTGACCACAAGACATGTCCACCTTCTTCTCAGAAAAGAGAGTCCCTTCCTTCTGCCCACCAGTGATGAGGTGAAGTGGTACAGAGCAGCAACCTAGATATTCCCTTACAGATACTGCAAAAAAATTAACCTTGCCCTGGCTGAAACCAGGACACATGGCTGTAGTGTAATTCAAGGGCAAATCAAAGTGGGCTGTGTTGTTTTCATTCCATAAAAAAAGGGTTGTTTGCAGTCAAGTAGTAGGAAAAGATTGGTATCTTTGGAGATATATCCAAGATTAAGGTAATACCAGCTTGAAGAGAGAGTTTCAGAAATTTCTTGCATTTAAAGCCAATGAAAGGAGAAGACGGCAGTCAACATTCCTCACACAGATAGAATACATGGCCCAATCCACTGCCCACAAAAATTATATTGGTGCTAATAGAAGTTTTTCTCAATTGAGGAGTGCAGAATTGGGTCTTGAGAGAGTGCAAGTGGTTAAATGGAGGAATGTGCTGACAAAAGAGTAGTTTAATAAGTACTACAATTAAATAGTGTGCTCTCCCTCATTAGAAACAGTCATTTTGTTGTGGTGAGGTGGTTTATTGGTCAAAAATGATGAGGATTATGGTGCACTGATTTAAGAAGTCATATTGGTATTCAGTGGCATGTTAATGTAAATATATTTGTGAAGTAGAGCACAAGCCAAAATAGCTGTTGGGATGAAAGTCTTTGGGTGATTGGATCCATCACTGAACAGAGGTGCATCCTTTCTTTTTAAGATATCTGGCTTTAAATAAAGCTATTCTTCATATCCAAACACAGGTCCAAATTTCTTTTTACAGCCATCTGGCTAATATTAACATCCTGCTTTAAAACTCTGTTCTTGCTAGCTTCCCAGACTTGCATCAGTCTTTTGAAAAAGTTTTATTTTTCATGGCTAAAGATCCCCACATTCATTTTCAATCAGAAGAAACAAAAGTATTTAATCCTAAGAAGTGAGCTATCAACAGAATGTGCAAGGAAATGCTGCTTTATTATTTTGTTTGTGGGCTATTTTTTTTTCCCTGACAAAAAAAAGATTTAAAAAAAAAGAAAAAGAGTGGGTGCTAATATGTTTGACAATTGGTGAACTGAATTTGTATTTCAGCTGCTGGAAGCCAAAAAGTGGTGAGAAGTAAGAACACTCAAGCTAGGGCTCTTGGAACCCCTTGGAGTGAGGAGCACAGGCAAGTTTGTAGTCTATAAGTCACTTTTTATCCCATAATGTTCTGGGTCAAAAGTCTGCGCTCTTGGGGCACACTTACCACTCAGATTGCCCAGACACTTTCGGCTTTCCTGTTGGCATGTTTCCTGATATATAACAAGAAGTAGGGAAGCTTGAAGAGCTCTGACTCAAGGCAGCACTTGTAGACTTAAGGCTTTGGAAACCCCGATGTCTGTGTGGCTACAACCTTCCATATACTAATAAATTAAACAAGGCTAGGGCATGTGTTTGGTCATTATTTAGCAATCATTCAGACTGTTTAATCGTAGACAAGATCCCTGGCATGGTTTTAGTCCAAGAAAACTGCAGTTTCCTGGTCAGTATCTGAGCGAGGTTCAGGAATCACATTAGGCCAGAGAACAGAGTGTACTGGGCATTGTGGTGGATGAGAAATTATTGTGGCAGAAGAGAGGAAGTTTGGTTTAATAAACACACACCATGCCATGGTGTTTGGTTTAAAAGTCAGAGAACAGTCACCTAAGTGTTTGGTTTAATAATGTATCACAGCCTCGAGGTATCCCATCACGTCTAAATTTTACAGAGTTTGCCTGTCATGTTTTGTGGGTGTTGTGGTTTAACCAAAGCCAGGATGGCAGGTTTTCAGGATCTGCACCTCTGGGTTGAGTTTGCCAAAGGGGTTGCCACAGATTTAGGACAGAAGGTTTCACTGTCTTGGGCTAGATTACCTCTAGTGAAAGCACTCCCCGTAACAGGGTTGTCCTACGGCTATCCTAATCCAACATTTCGAATATATTCTTGCTCTTCATACCAAGTATGACCCAGCTGGTGCTCTGTAAAATGGTACTTGGATGATGTTTCTTTATTCCTATCAAAGTTTATTAAGTTCATTTTTTGACTGCGAAATATGAAGTTCAGTTTTGTGTTCGTATACAAGGGTTGAGTTTTTCATGGGATGTACACAAAATGTCTTATTTTCATAAACTTCAGGATGCTATACTAACTCTTATGAAGACTTTCACACCTGCCACATAAGGTGTTTAATTTGTCTTAAAGATGTGACTGAAACTGTGTCATTTCAAAAGGTTTGGATAAAGGTTGTTTTTGCCCTTCTATCTGCCTTTTTCATTTTCAAAAAACAAAGCAAATAAGAATAAGCCGAAGATTCAAATTCAGTTAAAATAAAGAAGGTCAAGGTTTGCATCCCTATAGCATTTTTGTTATATATAGACATTCATGTTTATAATTTATTATCTGAGAAAAATGTCTGGGTATCTTTTTCTTTAATCTCATCCTTCTTTCTGCTGAAGGTCTGAATTTTGGACAGTACAGTAAAGTTTTCAATGTACTGTTTTAAGACTCTGCAATCCCTGACTTATCTATCTCAGTCAGTCTTGGCAGCTTTAGTGTTGACAAGACGTAGTGATAATACTACTTATATGGTCCCAATCCATGGTTACCTTCATAAGATTGTAATATGGTGCTGTGGATTTAAAATGCATTTCAGATCCATAAAAGGCAACATATTCATCTGGCAGGATTTTAAGCTAAGGCTATTTGTCTGGCATGTAGTATGTTCCCCATAATATTTGTTCATCTTCGAAGGAAGATTGCCAGAGTTCATTCTCAGTAATGGAGGTAGGTAACACACTAGGAATGAGTAAAATCATACCCCAAGGCTCAGAGGCATTATTTTATACCACATGTCTAGTAAGACTCTGTGCAGTCTAGATATCATTAGAGCTGTTTTCCCATGAGAGTAATGGTACTCTATCACATACACAGGCTCAAGAACACTGTGTGTGAGCTTTGGCATGACCAGGTGCACCGTTCAAAACATAAAGTGTGTGATAGAGCCCACAGGTATGTTCTTCACTACCCCCTTGTTTGAATTTATCCAAAGACTTTATGTCAGAAAATTTTCAGTCAGCCACTGGACTCTGCAAAGCAGGTACTATTCCTCAGGTCCTTGCAGTCTCAGCTAGCATAAATAAACTTTGCATCATTTACATTTATGGAAGTTCACCTGTTAATTACCACCACTTGAGAATTTGCTTCACCTTCTTTTTCGTGAGTGGAAATTCAGCAATAAAACCTGTTTAAGTAATTGTGACTTGGTTAACACACAGTCAGGGTGTAACTGGAAACAGGAGTTGATGTAGAACAGTGGATTTTGTTCTGAGATGTTCAGGCCAAACTATATTTTTTCCTCTTCATGAAAGTTTCCTGTGACGGAGGACTAACACTTCTAAGATGCTGGCACATCATTTGGACTGTAAGTAGAAAACAGAATTTAAAGTATTCAAGATTGCTTCTTTTGGTCATGCTACCATTATAGCAGCTTTCAGAGATACAGTAGAACAAAAGGTAGGATTCCTGGGAAGATTTTGAGTAGAAGATGGATTCTTCTTCTTTCGATGTTTTCTCCTAGGCAAGGTATTTGTGCTTGTAAGTGATATTTTATTTTTGTTTACAGGAAAAAAAGTTAATTATTTTTCTCTGTTTTAAATAAATTAATTTTTAAAAAATTGCAAGTGTTAGTTAAGATTCTAAGTCCTGAGGGAAGGCTTGTACTCTTACAATGGCTTACTTTCATTATTTGAGGTTCTTTAATGGCAACTGAAAATGATGCAATCTTAAGGCAGTGTTTCACAAATGATTTCATGTTGCCTCCACTTTCAAAGGATCTTCCATTCCCTATCAAAACAGATATAAGGCATGCTACTTGCTTTCCAGAAAACAGGGCAAGACAGCAAGTGTCCCATAGTTCAGAAAATCCTAGAACACTCTTTTAGGCCACATAGGAAATTATCTTATGATAATGACCATTGGAGTTAAAAAATTGGTCTTTCTAAAAGATAACGATTTTCTTTAACTGTAAAAATAACTAGAGTTTTTGAAAATAATATACCATAAAGTTTTGTCTTTAAAACAGTGGGAAAAAAAGTATGATGAAGTTGGACATAACCTGTGAAATTAAATAAAGTAAGGATGGCAAAGCTGAAGTATTAAATTATCTCCTTAAAAAAAGCTACTTTGAACAAATGTCAACTACAAACTATGCTTACAGGCTTTTAAACTTGCTAGCAGATGCTGACATGATAGACTGTTACTTTTGCTGCTCTAGTCAACACAGGAACAAATTACCATGGTGCTCTACATCTTCGATTCCTATTCTTTGCTTTGGTGTTGATTAGGGTTTAAGCTCCCTGGGCCTCAGCTCTTAGTCATTTTGTATTAATTCATAGCTTCCTCCTCATTCTTTCTGTAAGTTTAATTCAATATTGTGTTAGGTGAAATTTGCTTTATGATAATAGTGGTAATAAAGACTGATGGCGTCTTTACTTAATGGAGCTATTTTGTGAATCTGTATCAAGCTTTTCTCATTGTGCCAAGAGCAGAGCATCTGTGATTATTGCAATGCAGTTTAAAGCACTCAATTTGAGACAGAGAGACAAGTTCTGCTTTTGGCTGCCAAAGTAAATCTCTGTTTCTTTGCACTAGAAGTCTGCGGTGGAAAACAGTATTTGACCCCACAACACTGAGGCTGACCATCAGGGCCAGAACGAGAAATTACTTGGAGAGGAACTGTGCATCAGTTAGTTCTCTTTTTCAAGACACAGTGAGCTTTAAGCCACAATTAGTATTTTCAGATATTCTTTTGCAATCTTCACCCAACAGCAGCATTTCCAGTTCTACAAAATTTTGTCTAACTACATTCTATTCTGCACTTCTTACATGAGTGCAGTGGAAACTCAGAACTCAGGAAAGGAGGTTGTAACTACCTAGGCTAGAATTTGTCTAGGGAAGCAGGTTTAAAGACGTGTCCTGTAAAAATGGTCCAGGAGATCTTCCCTGCAGATAGAAACTTTCAAGTTCTTGCATTGCATTTCACCTAGGATGATATTATTCTATCCTAGACATCTGTAATATCCTAGATAGTGATTGAGAACAGAACAATGTGAGGGTCCCCAGAAACATCAATTGTGTGATCTGATGTAACACTTGGTTTTATAATTTACTTTAGCTCATTTTCCTCATGATGTAAGGTCAGTGTACTGATGTTACTGTCTAAACTGAATATTAACAGTAAAATAATTATTGGTCAATATATTCCATGACATATTATTTTCCTATACTAATAATACATTATGAAACCCAAATATATTAGACTTAAAAATAAAAAAGCATTGCCAAACTCCCCCAGAATAATTTAAATACCTTATGGACACATTATTAAAATCTCTAGAAAAGTTAAAAGGGTATATTTTCACATCACTTTTTCTGATTTTTTTTTCATTCAAGTAAAAGAGACCTTCCTTAGATAGAGTTTTTTTTACTAAACAAAAATTGCAAGGAAGATTATATTTTTAAAACATCAATCCTTTTATTACAAGAATTGTTTAGCTGAAAGAGATCAGTGACTACACTAAAAAAGCCAACCATTTAGTGAGGAATATTTCAAGTTTGCTCTGTGATACAAGAAATGGTATTAGATGGGGGCTTTGTCCTCTCTATTTGTAGCCCTTTTCATGAGAAATCATGTCATTACTTATGACAGTAGATGGTGGCAAACATGGCTTTATGTCACAGAAGCCCAGGATAAACAAGAGAACTTGACCTAGCTTTTTTTGCTTTGCTGTGCTCCTTTTTTTTTTTTTTTCTCCTTCCCCAGAACCTTTGTGCTAAATGGGTTGAAGTAGATTTGGTTTGTACTTCTCAGAGAGGATTCAATGTGACATGTTATGGGAAGCTCTGGCAGAAATATGTGGTAAGTAGGTCACAACAGCTCTGTTGATTAGCATATTGGTGATTTAAAACCACAGTATCAGTTATAAACTGGTGGATGGATAACATAAAATCTTGCATATTTACTTGGGGAAGGAATTTTTACAGCATGAGGCCAAGCTGAGTAACCATGCTGTACTAGAAATGTATTCATTTTTTTTTAAAACCATAACCCCCTCATGAAATGTTTTTAGCCCTCAGCTTAGCCTGAGGCCAAATCCAAGGAAAGTAGCCTAAAGCTCATGATGAATGTTTACTGACTTTTGTGGTCAGTGTTTCTCAGGAGTAAATTGTAAAGAGCATATGAGCTACACTTCGTGTTTCCAGCTTCAGGCTGTGGAAAGGGGGTGGAGGAAAAGGTATGCCAGTTAAAATTACCCCCAAATTATGTTCACAAAATATACTTCACCTTTTCACAGCTGTGCATACTAAAATTGCTTAAATATTGCATTCCCTACTAGAAAGTCAAATACACCTACCTCATGTGGTTTAAATAAAATAAGAAGTAGGTTCGTTTAGCAAACAAGACAGATAATTCAACATGAAAATCTAGGGGCTGAGAAATGATCTTGGGAGTTTCTGGGCAAACCTTGAGATTTGGCACAAGGTAAGTGTGCAGCAATCCCTTCCCTAGATTACCAGCAGGATGTGCGTTGCCTTTTTCCTACTGTCTTTATTCATGTTTCAGCAGCTTGCCACAAGCAATATGCCAAGCTCATACAAAAACCTGTCTGTGTAGCACACAAATGTGTGCATACAAACACACATACACTGTTTGTTTCAGAAGATTCCACGTAACCTTAATAAAAACTGCTTTCTGAAGTAGAGAATATATTGAGCTGCACTTGCACAAGCTCACTTGCACAAGCTCTTTGCTGAACAGAGGAATTTTACAAAATATAGAGACAAGATTTTCTGCTGTGACTGCCATGGTTATGATCTATTTCCATAGTTCTGTATTTTTCTGTATTCATTTTCGAGTCATGCATATCAAATAAAGTGTCACCGGATGCAGAAGTCAATATTAATAATCTCTATCCACATAACACCAATATGTATGCCTGTTATACTTACCTGTACAACACTTTGAGGGAATTTGGATAGCATATCAGACTGGAGGTGAACTTTGAGGCTCAGGTATGGTAACTCAGCATTGATTGACTGAAAACACCCAATCTTATTCCAGACAACAGTGAAATTTTTTATTAGATGTCCATCAGTGCAAACTGTCTAGTTTTAAAATGATTACACTTCAAGGTCAGCTATGATAAAATTCTAAATATAATTTTTGAATATTTTTAAATCATAATTGCAAAATGTACATTTTTCAAAATTTGAAAACAAGAGGCAAAGTAACAACTGATCTGAAAGCTGTAATCTGAAAGTAAATAAATGATGTATTTTTTTGCTTTGCATCAGGTAAAATCAGAAATCTCTTCCAATCAGGTCTTCACAGATGAATAGCACACTGATCTGCATAACCGATAAATGAAGACATTGACCTTAAATAGAACTGGCTTTTGACATTATTTTATTTTTAAGTACACAAAACAAGAAAACACAGAATACTGAGCAAAATAGGTCCATCTACTTCTTTTAAATCATAATTCCAACACTGGAAACTATCTTATGCAAATTTGAGGGAATGGCAAATGTTAGCACACATTCAGCAGCAATATGTCTGTTCCCTTTAGAAAAAATTTCCTTTTCAGACAGCTAAAATTTTACCTTTGCTTATTTAAAATAAGACCCAACTATGTTTTTCTGAGTGACCTTAGGGTAAAAACGGGGCTCCTTCCACTGATATTATCTGGTAGATTCTTCTAACCAAGTAGCAGAAGAAATTAGTATAATACTAGAAAAGCAATCTCCAATCAGAGTTAATTACAGGTCAGTTATAGTAAAATGGCTCAGATAAAGAAAATAAATTTTAACATATATACATATATATACTTGCAAATATGTATAAAAAGTATACTTCCATGTATATGTCTATTTAGGAATTCTTATTGACTACAGATGAATCCTCCACTTTTTCAATTCTCTTTGTTATTATTTTTTTATATATTTATTCTTGTAGTTAATACAAAATCATGATTATAATCTTTAGTTTTTAAGCTCTTTAGCCTCACTCTATTTCCCATTTACAGATACCACTGCGTGATTTTTTTTTTCTTTTTTTTAAATTGGTTTTGTCTGTCTGGTTGGTTGGTTTTTTTGCTGTAAATATTTGAGAGAATTTGGAGAATTAAATATTTTGGGAGTTTGTAAGTTCCCCCTGTAAAGGCCAGTGCAATCCAGCAACATGTAAGCATTGGGACAGCAGCCAAATGCATCCTCAATATGTAGTGTCTCATGTAGCTATGACTGACAGGTGCAAAATGCTCCTGAACCAGAAATGATAGAAATAATAATGGCCAGCACAGGAGATTCACAAACCACATTTTCCTGGGAGCATCATCTGCAATGGGTGTTTCCATATACCTAATATGGGAATATCTAATTACAATTTTCATTTGTTAAAATGAGGGAAAATATTGATAGAATAAAATAGAAATCTCTGAAGAACAGAGCCCAGATGTTCTTCATAGTGATTTTAGCCTCAGGGAAGTTTAGGGAACAGAAGTGACTAGAGGCTCTGGGTAAATTTTCTGGGTGGTATGCAAGGAATTACATACATAATTCCAGCTGTTCTTAATGGGATGGAATCATTATTATAATAATGATTCCCTATGTACCCATTTAAAAAATTGCCCACAAACTTTCAAAGAATTTACTTTCATATGACCTTGTTTCTTCAGGAAGAAGCATTCAATGAATTAGAAGCAACCAAGACAGAGTAGGCCTTTTTTACCTACTTCTAGAACAGCAAAAAAATTTAAATCTGACTCTGCCACTGTAATGTTGGTGGCATTCCCTTATCCTGGCCTAGGGCACTGTTTGAATAAGCAAAATTCTGACTAATTTGGGATTTTGACCAGACAGAGACCACTACAGGCCTAGTGATTACATCTTTCTTTATTTGATGAGACACAGCATTTGAAAAGACCTCCTAAGTCATTATGCCTAGTTCCACTTGCTGGCACAGGCAATATGTCATATAAAATTAATATCAATCATGTAATTCAACAATCTTTTCATATGCGGGGGTTTTATTTACTCCCCCTGTGATATAAAAACCCCACAAAAACAAGAGTTAGATCTTGAGAAGAACGTTGCACGGAACTGTTTGCATTGAAATAAAGCAAGCTTCAAATGCCAATTTTCTCACTTGGAAAGACACTATTGAGAAATGGTAGAAAAATGCAATTCCCCATCTGTACCTTCTATTTCTCTCTATTATTTATGTCATGTGCGAAGGTGTTTTTCCTGATCCTTCCACTTCTGTTGCCATTAATTTACATTCTGAAAAATAGTTTTTGTTGAAAAGTTAGGGACCATAAATTGTTTCTTTATGACCCTTCTAGTCCATTTGGTTATGGAGTGAAACAAGATTCAGCCTGAAAGGGAAAAGCAGCTGAGAGTGACAGTGAATTTCACAAAGGGCATATAAGAGGCTGCATGGAAGAGCCTGAATCCTCCCCCATCTCTGCTTCTGAGTTATTAGGCCACATCTCACTCAAAAGATTAAACATTTTACCTCACAGGTCATTCCGTTTTATTGCAGTGTTGCCTTTAGCAATGCTATAGTTAAGGTTCTGTCAGTGTTTCTATTATAGGCCCCTATTTTCTGGAATTTATAACTTAGGGCTAGAAATTCCCTCTGGGTTAAAACTTGGCAAAATCATAGTAGGTCTTTTTTCCAGCAGAGAATCTTTCCCCCATAAACTCTGCACTTTTTAGTCTATGTTTAAAGTAGATGGGAATGCCACAACCATTTGCTTATAATTTCAAAACAAATTTCTTCTACCTGAATCCAAGAAATTTCAAAAAGTATTTATTACTTAATGCAAAAATGCATGGCAGTGTGCCCTGAGAATCAATGAAATACTAGAAATGTAAAATGGACACTGCATGTGTGTATCCATGCACACGCGTGCGTGTGAGCATCTGTGCATGCCCACACAGTCTTGCATTTTTCCACAGCACTTTATTGAGTGTTGTGTTTCAAATGAAGACTCAACAGCTAATGAACTCTTAGTGAAATTAACAGCACGCTATTTCATGCACACTTGACATTCAATAGCTACTGCATACAGGTATGTTTGACTACATTCAGAAATCCATTCCTATGAACATAAAAGTGGATATTCTTAATTTAAAACCTTTTAAAATCCCACAGAAAAAAAAAAAAAAAAGAAACTGAGGTAGGTACATAAATTGCTTTGCAAGAAATTTCTCTCAAGATCCAGCTAAAAGCAGTGAGTTCAAAATGACCTAGAAGTACAGAAAAGGATTAAATTGAGCACATAGTTTAATTGGTTTGCCACTTTCTTATGTTAAGACTTAGTTTATTTGTTTAAAAACTCAATGAAAGGTCAGCTGCTGAATAATGAAATCAGTAATGTGTTGGGGCAGCCAAGATGCTGTTATTTGATCTATATCAATAAGCTGCAATCTCCACAGCTGCTGGTCTGTGGGCAGATTGGGGTTGGTTTGTGTGAGCTGCTGCCCTTCTACAGAGAGACTGAACTGCTGCAATGCCTTGAGGGTGGACTCTGGGATGGGAGGTGAGGGCCACAGGCAGGGCCAGGTTTGGGGCTGTACAGGAGGCCTGTGAGAGCTGGATGCAGAGGCCCTCTGCCCAGACTGGGGAAGCCTGTGGTTCCCCTCAGCAGCTGTCACTACCATATGTGAGCATATTGGTCTCCTGATCTGGACAAGCTCGAGGAGCAGGCCCATGGGAATCTCATGGGGTTTAACAAAGCCAAGTGCAAGGTGCTGCACCTGGGCTGGGGCAACCCCAGGTGTCAACACAGGCTGGGGATGAGCAGCCCTGCCCAGAAAGACTTGGAAGTACTGCTGGGTGAGAGGCTGGACATGACCCAGCAATGTGCACTCACAGCCCAGAGAGCCAAGTATGTCCTGGGCTGCATCCAAAGCAGTGTGGGCAGCAGGGAGAGGGAGGGGATTCTGCCCCTCTGCTCTGCTCTGCTGAGACCCCACCTGCAGTGCTGCATCCAGCTCTGGGGTCCCAGCACAGGAAGGACAGGGACCTGCTGCAGTGAGTGCAGAGGAGGGACACAGAGATGATCAGAGGGATGGAGCACCTCTCCTGTGAGAAAAGGCTGAGAAAATTGGGTTGTTCAGCCTGGAAAAGAGAAGGTTTCAGGGTTACCTAACTGTGGCCTTTCAGTACCTGAAGGAAACCTATAAGAAAGCTGGAGAGGGACTTTTTACAAGAGCATGTAGTGACAGGACAAGGGGGAGTGGATTGAAACTAAAGGAAACTAAGCTTAGATTGGGTATTAGGAGGAAGTTCTTTGCTGTGAGGGCACTGGAACAGGTTGCTCAGAGAAGCTGTGGATGCCCCAAGCCTGGAAATGTTCAAGGCCAGGCTGAATGGGACTCTGAGAAACCTATTCTAGTGAAAAATGTCCCTGCCCATGGCAGGGGGGGTTGGAACTGCGTGACCTTTAAGATCCTTTCCCACTCAAATCATTCTATGATTCTCTGCTCATCCTTCCAACCTGTCAAGGTCCTTACGAAGGGCTGCACAGCACATGAGTGGAGAAAGAGGTAATGGTGGAAGAAGAAAAAAAAGGTAAGCCAACTTCTTACAGCTACTTTTATTGGCAGCTGTAGTCATCAAATTTTTAAACTGAGTTATTCTTCAAAATAAAAATAGAGGTAAAAATGGGGAAAAAAAGGATGTTAAAGGGGGCTAAATAGTTACAAAAACTGGGTTCTTTCTATTTTTAGCTCAGTGGTTCAAAGCCAGAATAGATCAGTTGGGATTGAAAATTATTTCCATCTGTTCTGGTTGTTTCATGAAATCTTCTGATGATGTTGATGCATTTACTACCGTGCAGCTCACCACACCATGAGCTTCCTCCAGAGCTAACACTAAGTGACAACTTTGAAATTTCAGAAGATAGAAGGACATGAAAAATGGACTAATCCATCCCTTGATCGCCTGGTGTTGCCAGAGCAGAATTGAAACAGATGGTTTGGATGGTGTAAAAAATTTATGTTGCTGCTGCTCCCACTTAACTCACAGTAGGCCTCTTATTCCAACATCTCTTAGGATAATTAAAGCTGATATAAAGTAAAAGAAAGATGGTGTGGTGAGTCAGTGGAGGAAAGTCCTGCTACGCTAAACCAAATACACTTTTTTACACGGGTTTTACTTCCATGAGTTCATTAATACAGGTGTTTAACATCTCAGAATGATACTCTGGCAAAGGACTGATAGAAATGAGAAGCACTCTGCAATATGGTTTGTCAAGAGCTATTATTTCTTCTGTGAGGAGCAGAAGAGAGAATAGACTCCTGCATGGACACTACCATAGGATACTCTCTGTAACCTTTCATATTATAGTCATCACACTATTTTCAAATGTCAAACTGCAGTATTGCTACCTGAGGAACCCAGATTAGGATGACCTTAGCCAAGACAACAGCATACCGACTGTGTCAGTCTCATATCTGTAAAACAGATATAATTAATGTCGAGATAGGGATGTAGACACTGTTGTTCTCAACACATTTTCTGGGGAGCTATATCAATTTTTTAACAGAAAGTAAAATACATTTGGGTATGTCCATCTTACATCCTTGTCTCAGGTTCCTATAGACCTCTTACAATTGCTTCGTTTAACAAAATCTCTGCAAGAGCATTGTAGAGATTGTTTAAAATGGACATTTTCCTCTCCAGCACACTTTCAGCATGCCACTACTCCTTCCATTTTGAAAAAAAAAAAAAAAAGAGAAGCGAAGAATAAAGAAGACCAAAATTGTGCAGTCATCTTACATAATACGGTAAATATAGCATATATCTCAGTCATTTTTATGGTGGTGTATGTCAGGAAGAAAAAACTGAAATCCAAATGCTTTTCCTATGACTTGAAACTTGTGGAATATTTAACTAAAGTTGTTTCTTTCCTTCAAAACCCTTCATTAAAACAAAAATTACTTTCTCCCTCTTGCTGTTGCCAAAAGGAATCTCACACCATGTAATTAAATCTGTTTTAAAGTACTTTTCTCAGCACAGACTTCTAAGTTGAAGACTACATAATAGATGTTATTAACTATACATATAAATAGAAAATATGACTTGTAAAACATTGTATTTGCTGAATGAGTTTGCCTTTTTCCAAAGTCATCTTCTTATTAATGACTCATGAGTTTCTGTTCTATTATTTTAAAATAATGTAATTATGGACTATTCTGGAATAATTGGATGTATCTTATGTTCATATCCAAACCTATTAATTAAAAGAACCATAAGTATTTAAAATGTGCTGTATGCTTCCATTATTCAAGATAATTCTTTTAATCCTATTTAAATTGGAAGATAGAAGTTAATCCAAATAACATCTCTCCACAAACAAATATTAATAAACCTCTCTCAGTCTCCCTTGTCACCTGCCCTGGAAATGATGAGTGACTTGTCTAATTTGTTCTAGATGCTAAACAATGGAGATGAAAAGCAAAGAATGCTAAACTGCCACTTTGTATCCAAGGCCACAATACCAAAGTGTGGAGTAAAAGCACTGTACAGCATTCTTCTGAATGATGTCTCCTTAAAAACTAAGTTTTCTTGGCGATACTTCTGAACTCGTGAATCTTTTTGATGTGCTGCAACCTAACACTAGACTTGTGCCTAGAGAGTATCAACTGGGTGAAAGTTTTAGCGTGCCATGTGTTAAAGGCAGCATTTCAGTGTCATGCTGTAGTTTAGAGGACTCTGGTATTTGGTAATTCCTTTAATTTGGATTGGTTTTTGGAAACCAGCAACAACATAAGGAAGCCATGTTGAAGGTGTAATTTTGGGTTTACACTATGGTACTATGATCTGTGATCTGCACATATGGTCAGTCACCAGAAACCGGAAAACTAGCAATTGTTTTTTCCCTGCTGTGAGCAACAGCTTTGGACATAACTCTGTTTTCACACTGGCTGTTCTCCCTTTTGCCCCAAAACACAAGCGCAAACTGAGCTTCTGAACAAAAGAAAACCCTGATGTGTCCACACTAATCCATGGGTCCATTTTTTGTCCAAGGACACATAAAATATGATCGACCTGCTAGGATGACATTTTGCTTTGTTAGGTGAGTACATAATTCATTGCAGCTGGAAAATTAAAAGGATACTGAATGTTATGGATTGCAAAACACAAACTAATTTTCTTTTGGAAGCCCAGACTCATATTTAGGTTAATTGTTTCCTTTGCTTTCTTAACAGAAAACACTTAAAAGTAAATAATAATTCCCTTGAAGCAGAAACTCCCTAAGAATACCAGTGACACAATTGTATCAAAATAAAAATTTGAATATAGATATAAACTAGAGATTAATTTGTATATTCTCTGTGGATTCTGTATTTACTAAAGAATACCTGCCTTAAACCCAACAAAGCTAAAACTGTGAGTTGATGATCTGTAAAGAGAATAACAATGATTTTAAGGGGAATCAAAATATTGAAAATTCTAACCTTTTTTGATAGAGTATATTAAGAATAATGTTTCCATTTTAAAAAAATTAAGGCCTGCCATAGATTTAAATTTTCAATCAGGAATGTACTGGATCAAGCAGATAAATTAAAGAAAGAAAAGTACTTGCAACAGGATACTGTACGTGAAGGAATTCCAAAGTATTTTAGGATTGAGTGGTTGAACTGCTAACATAAATACACAGTCTTTGATTTTAACTGGTCACCATGCCAGAGGACTAGAGGGTAACAACTTTTTTCCCTCCTGTAGCTGAAGGACAAATCATGCAGGGCAATAGAGATCAACACCTTTTTCAGTACCAGGAAAATTAAGCAAAATAAAATTTTAGAATACAAAGACAAGCAAGAAAAATTAATGAAGAAAAGCTACTTCTCAAAAGAGAATGGGTTAAAAAGTAGGTTATTTGGAGTTTTAATTCCTTATGACAAAATCTCATAGGTGAAAGAATCAGAAAAGTGAGTAAGTGGAGAAATAGAGTGGTTTGTTATACATAAAAAAAATGGTATTATGAGTTGCAGCAAACAGTTGAAATGTGAAAATATTAAAATAGTATCTCAGGACTGATTAAAAGGGGAAAGGACTGCCAGTGAAGCAGGAAGTTTTTAATTTGACACAATGTTTAAATGGGTCAAAAAAGGAAAAAAATTGGAATACATTAGAAAAGATCTTCAAAAGATAATGTGATGGTAGGGGCAGTGCAGTGCTGTAACATAAATGTAAAACATACTGATAAAAGTAACAAGTGCTGGGTTTAGTGCACTGTGCAATCATTGTAATAGTTGATTGAAAACACTCTTTATGCAGTGAAATTTTTAAAAGCAGCCAATGTATGAAGAACTACTTTTTAGAAGAGAGAAAAAATTGTAACAGAAATAGTCACTTAAATAAATGAGTGGCACAGCTTCATGCTAAATACCTGTGTCTGGATATCATCCTTCCTAAAAGCTAAAAAAGCAAGAAACATTTCAAAATATATTGTTAAAATGCAGCAAAATTCTGTAAAAACAAAGATGTACAGAAATAAACAGCATGGGGAAGATATACCAGACACAGCTTAATACCAGTAACAAGAGGACTTGAAAAAACCTTAAAATATCCCTGCTGTTCGGTTTTGTTTCCTAAACTTATACGTCTAGTAATTTTTGTGGAAGTTCTTTTCTAAACATAGTGAAATGTTAAGCTCTGTGAAACTCATTTTCATGAGGAACAGTCTTAAACTTAGTAGGATCCTTAATTTGAATATGCATAGATAATGTAGTAGTGGGAGGGTTTCAAAACGAATTCATGGAACTTATTCTACATGATGCTGGGTTTTGATAAAGAGGTTATTCTATAAAAGTAGCTTTACAGTATCAATAGAAGACTGACTACTGCAGAAGCAGAACACCCGGCCAGAGGTACTCTTTTTCTGATTAATACCATGCCTTCCTACCATGGGCTTCTGGGCTTGAGCCTACCTTCTAGAAATAATTCTGCAGCATTAAAAGGTATAAAATAAACCTGCAGGTAGTTTGACAGCATAGCAGAGAAGATGACTTGTGTTGTGTGTGAGGCATGACAATAGAGAAAGCCAGCTACCAGGTTACCTGGCTGTGTGCTTGAGCAGGACACTTGAACACTGTCCTGCACAGCCAGAGATGAAATAGAGAGCATTAGCTCTCATTTGCCACCCACCATTTGTAACCAGTGTTACAAATGTGTCTCGTAACACAATTCCTCCAACGAAAAGCTTTTGAGCTTAGATGGTTAGCTCCAAACATGATGTTATGCTGAAGAACTGTGGTCATCCAACACTGAAGTCTGCTTCCAAGTCTATTCTGTCCAGGTAAACTAGAGGCTAGAAGCAACATAACACCTACTGAGGTGCAAATTTTAAGGAGATTTGATTTTTCACTTTTTATCTTGGTATTTAAAGTCAGCCTTTCATTTCTTCTACATTCAGGTATAGAACAATGAGTCAGGACAAGCTGGCTTTCTTATTTATTTAGCAGGCAGGTGGCTTGCCCATGATTTCCACTCTAATAGTAAAGGATGCCCTAGGCAAGGAAAATTTTACATGATTTTTAACAGTGAAGCTTTCTGTCAGCACCAAATTCTTATCTTCCGAAGCCTACAAGAGTGTGTAGGTTTGCCAGTTTACATAAAGATAGATTTCATATTCTTTTAATTATGCTTTTGGAGGCAGGAGAAAGGAAATCATATTCACAAGTGCTAAAATGATCATACTGACGCAAGTTGGTGTGCTGCTGATAGTCTGCCTAGCCTCAGCCTCCAGTCAGTGGTGACAGACAGGTTATTCTAGAAAATGATTTAAATTTAAGCTCCTGCACTGTTTCTTCTAAGGTAAGTGATCCCTCCCTGTTTATACTAGAGAGAACCTGGAGAGATTGTCCTTTCTAGGCTGAGGTTAGCCTTTGGGAATAGTCACAGCAGCGAGGATCACTTCAAAAGCAGTTTTGTCAATTTAGTCTCTACCTAAACATGTTATACTACAAAATATACTACAGAATAATCCAACTTTAAAGCAATGGAAGAGTGCTTGGCATAGACTGCCATAGTATTTACTATGTACATTAAATCAACTCAAGAGATGACATTATGACTGAGCCCACTCTATTTGAAGAAAGATCCTGTGTATATCAGTGTTTTTCCAGGAAAAGGTAACCATATAAATTTTGAAAGAACTGTATTTTTTCCATTTCATTAATTAGATTTCTGTGTCTTGTCACTTACTCCCACTACTCATCTTAATTAATCATCACAAACAAATGATGCACAACTGAATTGCAAGATGCAGCAAATATTGAGGAAATTAAATAGTAGACAACACACATAGCTTCAGATCAATCATCTCTTAATTTTCAAAGTCTGCCAAGAGATGCCAACCCTTAATGTTTATTTGTGCCATGGTGATAAGAAGTGTTCTTAATGGTAGTTCCCTTGTGGTTTTTTTTCTCTCTCCAGGGTCTCGTTGTAAATAAGAGGCTCAGTTTTCATGTGTTTTTATGATGAAGCATTGTAGCTAAATGAATGCCATGGGACACCTCTTAAACAAGTAGGCTACAGAAGAGCAAACCTGTTAAAAGGATATATTTCCTCTTCATATAGAAAAACAAGTCCTGTGCAATGAATACTTCTACTGAAACTTCATGCACTTAAAGTGTAGTTTAAAGAAGTGTTGCTTGTTAAGGGAAATTACCTAACAAAATTTTTATACTTCAAGAAGCATTACACCATAGTGTACACTGGGACCTTTAATAACACATGCTTATTACTGATTTATATATATTTTAAAAGAATTACTTTATTGTCCACTTTAGAAGTCCTTCAAATAAGCTTCAGCTGTGTGATTACTAAGGATCTACGGAGTAGTGTGTACAAGAGCCGTGTATACACAGGTGGTTATGCATGCATATAGAGGAATGGAGTTGTCACTTTAAAATAGGTGTGCTGTGGCCCCACCGTGCACTTTATCTACACAAAGTTTTACACCTTAAAAATAATCAGGGCCAGAAGCATGCTGCAAAATGTATAATATGCATTGACAGTACGAGTTTCAGGGCTGGGAGAAGCCCTCTTGGGCTCCCAGTCTCTTCAAGGCTGCAGAGACTGAGGCCAGGGGCAGTCGGACATGTTATGGGGCCAAGCGTTGGGGGCTGGACTGGGGGCTGCCTGCAGCAACATCTGCAGCTCAGTGAGGTGTTTAAGTGTCTTAGTCCATCTTTCATTGATTCAATGAGTTTTGGAGCTGGACCCCAAAATCTCAGCAGTCAGTGCAACAGGAAAAGAAAAAACCACATATATAACCATTTCTATAGTAGATCAGTGAAGACAGTCCCAAATGTTTAAAAATACACATATGCAGTTTTCAGAAGTATAAACCTGCTAAATCAGAGTTAAAATTTTTCAATCCTTATTCACAATTAAATTACCTTTTTTAGAATAGTTAATATGATTTTTCTGTTTTTACATTCCATTCACATCACTGACAATCTGTTATTTTTTGCTTTGCCAATGAATGAAAGTGCAAAACATCCCTGCAGTAAGAGTAGCTTGGTAATTATCCTCTTGCCATACAGCTCCCAACTGGTTGTCACATTGCAGAAGTTATATTTAAAGAAACCATATTTTATTAAGTATTGCCAGAAGACAAAAGAACTGAAAATAGCAGAAAAGAAAAATAGTCACCAAGATATTTACTGCTGAGGAATGTGTGCTGTATTTTTCGCTGTTTGCTGTATTTATTGAAAAATCAATGGTAGGTCTCCTCGAGTGTGACTGTTTTGTGACAGACTTTTATTATAGGCTAACATTCCATTTCACCAGTTCATTTGTGTAAAACTTTTTGCTGGAGTGGCAAATATTGATAAGATTTCAGACTGAAAAGCAAAAAAAGAGCACTCTCTTCAAAACAGAAGGAACATTAAGTGCAGTTCATTAAAAGGCTGGAGAGAAATGTGTGAAGCATCATTTCCAGTAATAAATAAACTAGTGTTTCATTGTTTTTCAAGGTGCAAACAAATCTTTAATTCACAACTGTGGTGGATTTTTTAGCACACACACATATGTACACATGCTAAAATCATATAGTCCACACACTCAGTATTTAAACTTGTTTATGCCTTCAGTGGAAATGTTTTACCATTGTAATTCTAATGCTGTGGAAAGATTTTAAAGTGTTTTAGTAGCTTCTTTTCAACTGGGATAGCTGTATGTTTTTGAGCTTTTTCATCACAGAAAGAGTGTTGAACTGCAGTGGGGTAACTCATGCATGTGTTTAGTCTGAACTGTGATTGAGTCACCCAGCTTTCTCGCTTAGCAGGAAATTGTTGATGTTAGATCAGCATTTGTTGATGTTAGCATTTACAGAATCAGTAAGGAACAAAATGTGGACGTGGAGGTGACTCACTTTATGTTCTTGGCTCTTGTAGGTGTATTAGGGAGTTCCACGCAGCATATTGAACTGTCTTTAATATTCAACATTTTGCTTCATTTCTGACTAACACTGAGCTTTCCAACTGGTATCCTCCTGACAGTTTCAAAGTGGTTTTGACTGTGTTCAACTCCTTTCTCTGTAGGGGTTTAATCTCATAAAGATTTCAGCCACACAAGTACTAGTGTCAGGGGTATAATGATCACTTTGAAGTTTGTTTGCTTTCGAGTGCATTTAAACACTTTAAGTGTTCCAGAAATAGGATTAGATGCCCCAGTGAATTCATTTCATTTACCCCCAGCAGTGGTTTTCCAATACTATATGGTGTTTACATGGTATCAATTTAGTGGCATGCTGATTTCCAAGATTCATCCTCTCCCCTATCAATTTTCTACCTCTTGATCCTATTTGAAAATTGCTGTGATATGGGGAAAATAATACTGACAAAAGGAATATTTGGATTCTGGTATTTTGTCGGGGTTTTTTTGTCACTACCAAAGCTTTGTGATACCCCAAGCAAAAGAACTTGATAGGAATTTAGTGAGGAAAACCAACCAGAAGGACAGCCCTACTTTTTTTCTCCATGCATCCCTACCAGATTCTGACTGTTTTCATAGCTTTTTTCCATAGAGTGAGATTCTGTGCTTTTCTCAAGTCTTGTCATTTGACACTCCTTCCAGAAGTATTTGCTACTGCAGTGTCTGTCCCACCTTCCCTTACTCTTCTCACTCTAAGTGCTCAGTGAGAACTAGTTGATGCATCTCCACACTTCTTTAACTGCACTAAACTTCATTTGCTGGGAGAGAGCCTTTGTACTTTTTAATGACTGACCAGAAAATGAAACTTTCCTGAGATTTTTTTTTTCTTTTCTTTTTTTTTGGTTTTTTTTTTTTAGTTTTTTTGATTTGAAATGGTAATTTAGCATATTCCCTGGTGTTCATAAAGTATTTAAGGAACAGGGAGAAAAGGTCTATTATCAATTAGAAAGTGCTGGTTTTTCTGCAGCATTTAATCTCTAATTATTTTTTCCATAATAAGACATCCCGTGCTGCTGCAGAACGAGCTAAATGGTTTATATTTGAGGCAATAAACGTTTTTTCACTTCTTTTACCAAAGGGAAATATTAGGGAGGTCTTTGACTGTCCATGCTATATGAGCAAACACCACTTAAGCCAGACTCTGCTTCCTAAACAAGTATTTAATCTCCTCATTAAAGATATATGAAACTAGAAATCAATGAGCACTGGTGGCTAGAGCTTTACAGCGGAACTAATGGCTACACCTTGTCTAACATAAGAAACTTCACTTGTGGTTTACAGCTGCTACACATGGAGAAACATGAACCTGAAAGGAAACACTTTCAGTTATGCTAATAATTACAGCAATGCTTCTAGATAAGCAGGTCACATAAATGTGTGACAAAAATCAAGCATTTTCACTTCACACTTCAATCTCTTAAAAGACACTGTGGGATCTTACTATAAGGTTTAGATAAAACCAATAAAAATGCTGCTCCCTGAATAAAAACTTCATTCTGTTTGTTTATAGATGCTCCTACAGCAGAAACAATCACAAACTTGAAATGCTGGGGACTGGGAACAGTGTGAGCTGGAGAGTACATGACAAGATTTAAGTGAATATATGCAGTGTTAATATGATCTATTTTGTTTTCAAAACCAACAATAGGCAAAAATTTAACCCTATGAACAGAAAAGAGCATATCACTAATACACTATTTCTGGCTCTATATCTTCTTTGCATCTAAATGATTTGCAGGAGAAATAAGGCAAAATGTGAGTTATTTTTCACACATTTGAAAATGCCTGAAATATTGTCAGAAGATGCCAGAGTGTATAAGAGTACAGCGGGATGCATTGCCTGTATTCTGTGCAGGCATGAGGATGTATGGCATTCAAAGATCAAAGCCCTTTTGTACCACTGATGCAATATTTTGGGGTTTTCCATCACAAGGAATCTCACTTGTTTCACAGGAAAACAGTTTTGCCTGAACAAGGATGCTGGTTTAACTTCAATGTTGCCTAACCTAAGCTAAGGAGGGATATTCAGAAGGAAATAAGTGATATAATTATCTCCCCGTCCCTTGTACATTTGCAATTTCAGAGTTAGCTATTTCATTGAGGTCAAGTGATGCCCATTTTACCTGGATACATAATGTCAACACCTGGACAAAACTTCAACTGTAAAGGTTATAGATTTGTGTAAAATATTAGTGTCTTTGCAGAACTTCAAACACAGACCAATGGACAGGATGCATTCCTGATTTTATTTAAGTTGGGACAGATTTGCACAGCTGCAGTGGTAACTGCAAGCATCAGAGATTACAGTGTTTGCTGTTACTAAAGCCTGTGTCTCCATTTGCATACATCTTCAAATAAATAACT
This sequence comes from Ifrita kowaldi, assembly GCA_013398055.1. Classification (NCBI taxonomy): domain Eukaryota; kingdom Metazoa; phylum Chordata; class Aves; order Passeriformes; family Cinclosomatidae; genus Ifrita; species Ifrita kowaldi. The sequence continues at coordinate 40,506 of VZRS01000629.1, read as the reverse complement.
TCAAAACTGTTTATGGTTTGGGATTTTTTTTTCCCTAGTAACTATCTCGAAGGTGAGAAAACTCATGGAAGTGCTCTTCCTGACCCACTGGACATTATAAAGAGATCTCATAAGGAAATTATTTTTAATAATTTTCCATTATATACAGCACATAAAGCTTCCATTATGCACCAAACCAACATATGCTGCCTCTGTATATGTAAGATTTTAACATGTGTATGCACACATTACAGTGAAAGGCAGAAGAGCAATAGAGTAGTAAATGCTAAAAATATTTAACTCTGCCTTTTTCCCATGCTTCGCCTTTCCATAACTTGTACAAAAATAGCACAAGTCTAAATAATGCCTCTCAGTGGTCTTTTCCTATAGTTTTCTATGGTTCTCAGTCATATTTTCTTGGTTACTTTTCCTCTGGGAAGAAATCTTCAACCTATCTTACCCTAATTTTATCTGAAATTTGAAATGTGCTATTTTTTGCTAGCTCTCTTTTTACATATTTATCTTAAACTTCATAATCACTTCACATTTTCCCAAAAGAATGCATTATTTAATGTGTATTGTTTTTATAGCAAGTCATATACTAGAAAAAGTCATCTGTTTGGGTAATACAATATAGAGCATTATTACAGACTTGTACCTATTTTTAAACTGCTTCCGTGATATTTTCGGGTACTATCAGCATCATAAAGGTAAATGGAGAATGGGAGAGGTTTAGTTATTGCTTTCTAGTGATAGTAAGTGAAACAATCCTGACGGCAGCGTGTGTTAGTCACTTAGTACCAGAAATAGCTCATGTTAAATTTAAATCCTTGGAATGTATTGCCAGCCTAAGCACTTTTACTAAAAGCCTTGAGAGGTAACACTGGCTAGTATGGAATGATGCAAGATGATGTGCACCAAGGCCAAACACAAGTACAGGTGCATTCATTGATACCTCAGATGGTGCACAGGTTGATTGTATAGGTGGAAAGGAATGATGGATTTCAGAAGAAGAAACTCCAGTATTAAGCATAAGAATACACAAATTGAAAGGAAGAGATAAGAATTCTGATTTAGCCATGCTAAGATTGTAGCAAAGGCAACAGCAAGAAAACAACAGGGAAACAGAAAAAAAATTAATTTGGATAGAACATAAGGAGAATGAGACAGTACTATCGCTTGTTAGCATAGACGTTGTGCCAATTAAAATAAAAACAAAACAAAAAAGGCAAAAGAAGGGATAGGGAAAAAAAATTCCAGTATAAAATAAAGTTTTATACAACCTTGCAAAAAATCGATATGTCAAATGATGCCTTTATTTAAAGTAGTTTCTGACTTAAGGTCTATAGCTTACATTTAATAGCATAATGAAATACAAGATTTAGATATATGTGCTAGAATAAATTAATCAATATGATCGAATAATAATCTTGTAGCATAATAATAATAATATTTAATTAGCTCTTAAATTTATATATTTTTTAAAATCCTGTTATGCTTCTGAATTCTGACACAGAGCCCTTCAATTTTAAATATTTTCACTTCTCCTTGACATTTGGTCTTTTATAGCTCATGTGCAACCATTTAACTTGTGAAAATCTTCTCTAGGCAGAAACATTACAGATTACACTTCAAACAAGCACAAACAGTTTTCAGGTAATGTAGAAGCTTGTGAATCTTTAATAAGCAGCCACTACAAGATGGAGCAGTGATGCAAAGGAATGGGCAAAAATCTTAATTTTGGCACTATTGGTAATCCAAAGCAGTACTTATATGTCCTATATTTCATTTGAAAAGTCTGTGAAATTACGTTACAATTTCAGAGATCTGTAGACTTTCTGGTGTAAAGTACTGTTGTATAATTTTTGTCAAAGGGCAGGTCAAGTATGAGGATTCCCAGTATTATTTCTGATACCATTGCTATTTTGGAACACTTTGCCTTCACTCATAAAGGAAACTTAGATTTCATGTTCAATTTAGATGTCACATACTTCTCCAGAGCTCAATAGTTCAAACGGACTTAAAATGTCTAAAATTCTTAACTGGTGAATGTACCTGCTGGCACAATCCAGAGTGTTATATAAGCACGTATAGAGGTATTCTTTTACACAAACAGAATTTTGTGTGCAGTCACTATGGCAGAATTTTTGCCTAATTAGTTCTTCACTGTTCGTAGAAGCAGAACTGACAAAGAGAAGATTTGCTACTTTGACTTCTGGACTTTACCAGTAGGGAGAACCAACCTGACTGAGCCTGTAGAAAATCAGTGGGACCTGGAAACGGAACTAGATTAGTTCTAGTCAGCTTCCTTTGTCAGACTGTGCTGCCTTTTGGTCACGATTGTCTCTCCTGACCTGATCTGAACCCACAAAAAATCCAGAGAACTAGAAAATTTTACATACACCTGGGTTCACACTTTGCAGACATTATTACTGTTTGCATTGACACATGTGACAAATGCATGGCCTGTTGACTAACTCTACATGTCATTTGTTTCATCATCACTTGTTAAATGGTACAGGTGTGTGACTAATTTGTACAGCTTATGAAACTAAGACCAGGTCAAGTGACTAACAGTCCTTTTGCATATCCTGGGTCTGTCGCTTGTGAGAGCTTCTGCAACTTAATTTAAGCCCTTTTTATACAGACTACATATATACTCTAAGAGTGCGGTTTCAGTTTTATAAAGCAAATCTGAAGATCTAAAAAGGTTTCTAGATTGTCACAGTATGGTTACTGTTTTAAGACTCTTAAGTGGTTAATAAATAATTCTGTTGATGTTCATTCCAAGTCTTTGGCACATCTTTGACAGCTATTAGTTTATGGTACCATTTGGAAATGCCTTAATGCCAGATTTGTAAAAATAACCTATTCTAAGAAGGTATTTCAAGTTTTGTTTCATCATGTAAGTATTACCAGTTCAAATTCTACAAAGATTAAGTTTTTATAGCTAATATCAAGCAAAGCCTCTAGAGTAATTCTTGCTGAACAGAAGCTAGGCACTGTAATATGTCTTAATTCAGCATGGGCAATATTTAGGTCAGTATTATAAAAAAGCGGAAAAGTCCAACCCTTTTCGGGTCCTCTCATAATAGGCTAGGATCATTCTTCAGAAGCAGAGTTTGTCTTTCTTTAAAGCAATATTTTTAACAAAAAAAAAAAAAAAAGAAACAGGCTGGAGCTTTCAAACCACATACCAACATAGTTAGATCCACAGGTTTTCTGCACATGTCTAGGATAAAAAGGTCTGACTCCAAAGATAGGACTGAATTATTTTAAAGTTGCACTTTTTTCTTGACCCTTGGCATTTCATTTCGGCTCCCATGCACCACGTGTCCTTAATCCAAGTCTCTCTACAAATAGTATAATTTGCCTCAATTGCATAATTTGCTCAATTTGGTTTTTTAATGCAAATGAAGTCAGCTGAGGCTTCCACCCTGTTTGAATCACTTCTGCTGTCTTCCATGATCCTTAATTAATTCATATCTACCACTGCATGAGTTTTTTTTCTCAGTTAGTGAGCCTGAAGTCATTACCTATGTCATTTCTCCATTTAAATTTAGATATAGTTGGAACGAATATATCTGGAGCAGCACTAAAATGAGAATAAAAAGTTTAGTTTTTATCGTATACCCAGCTAATTTAGACAGTGTGGATAAGTCTTTTGAAGCTATTAGAATCACTGGTTTCTTTTGGATACTCATTTAATTTGGGAGGAATATGCTTTCTATCTCCTCACTGTTGAAGAGACTAAACTAGGAGCTCTGTGTTGGTCATACTGGCTCTGTATCAACTGCATTACACCACTAGAGCTGGCTTGAACTAAGACATAGCAGGGAAATGGAAAACAACAACAAAAAAAGCTAAAAACCACCTATGGGACTAATCTATTACTCCGTTGTTACAAAGCTGAGATTGCTTTCCACAAGACAGGAAAGAGGGAGAGCAAGGAGATAAAGGAGTTGAGCCTTTTTAGATACGAACAAAGGATTTTAAGCTTCTGGGCTAATATTCTTAGCATTCTTAAGATTCTTCTTTATTCCAAGCCTAGACATGTTATGAATCATGCTTTTGACAGAAAATGTGAAAATAACCTAGAATTTTTCTTAACCAAAAAAAAAAAAAAAAAAAAAAAAAAAA
>VZRS01000629.1:0-36373 GCA_013398055.1 Ifrita kowaldi | reverse complement strand
CCAAAAATTTTTCTAAAAAAAAAAAAAAAAAAAAAAAAAAGGAAAAAAAAAAAGAAAAAAATCCTTAGCTTATTCTGCAGTCATTTTCTGAATCTTGGATGTTCAGGGAAGTAAATCCAAATTTCTCTATTCCACAGAATAATGTCTAAAGTCATGAATCAGAGTCAACATAACTTTCTTCCAGTTTTCCAAGTACATCACAGTACAGAAGTACCTATATTGATAAATATTTTCCATTAGTCATGTTGAAAGCAAAGAAATTGAATGAATTTATTAAAGTATTGACTTTTAGGTTTATTCTATTCTATAATTTGTATAAATTCAGATTGAACGGTAATGGACTTTGTCCCACTGTCCAAAGAGGATGAAGGGGCAGAATGACACACTAAAAGAATGATTTTCCATTTGAGATTTGAATTGTTAAATTCATTACTATTTTATCATGGTACTATTTAATCTTTGTTGTGGATACCCCTAATTTATTTCATTTATTTTCAACGTGAGTTAGATAAGATTCCAATTTTTACTCTTTTCCAAGTAATTACCTGAACTAGGTCTCTGCTGTGTAGGGTTACATATCCTCAAAAGTGACTGCTCCAGATTAGGGCTGACAGCCCAGTCAAATCCACTGCAAACATCTCCCTAAGAACTGGCAGACACTGTAAGGCTGTGGGTTTGAACAATGAACAGAACAGAGGATATGTAGGTGCCTTCAACAGAGGTAGATATTTTAGTTGCAACAGCTGTCCTAACTGCCCTCACTGCCAGCTAAAAGGTACTCTAAATTGAAAAATAAACATTTTTTCCTCATATTGCTCCTGTTGCTACTGTTTGTTTCAATATTATATAAAATACACAAATGTAATTAGCTTTAGTGTTTGTGTCTGAGAGCACAAATTAAATATTTTGGAATGTAAAAAAGGTAAATGCAAAAAATGCAACAGAAAAAGAAAGCCTAATATTGATGGATAAAAGGTCAGTATTAATTTTTATATTATTCTTAAGAAATTTTTATTTTTAAATTAAATATTCTTCATGCCTATTTTCACACACACACACAAAAATCACTGTAGTACTGACGTGTTCTCGTCCTAAGTAGTGTATATGCAGTCAATGTGCAAAAGAAGTTGCAAGAAAATAAAATATTCTTCCACATGATGTGGATTTGTCCCTGTGAAGGGTTGTCTTTTACTTTATTTCTCAACAATTTTATTTTATAATTTTAAACTGTGTGGCCAAAAACCCCAGAGGTTTTGTTTTCCCAGTATCTGAGTATTATGGTCACAATGTTTAGTACAAGAGAAATTCTTTCTGTTTATACAGAAAAGATCTTTCCTGTGAAGAAAAAAAGCATTTGTATGGAGAAATTAAGTGGTTATATATAAAGAAAATGCCATTTACATGTAACCATTATGAATTTAATAGTGCATAGCCAACTGACTGTACATGCAACTTAAAATTTTACCGAGTTTAAACTAGAATATCTTATTGTAGTGAAAGTTTTGAGTAGAATACTGTTAAGCACAGTGAAATTTTCCCCTCACAGCTTGTAAATTTATACAGGACATGATTGAGTGCCCAAGGGGAAACCAGATAAGTTAGGGTGATGTCTATAAAAGAAAAAAGTAATTTGATGACACTAAATACTGAACATTGTACTCTACATGACTGATGAAGATCACTGTTTTGTGCCTTTGCAAACAAGATTCCATTGACCAGAAAAAGAAAAGAAAGAAAAAGGAGGAATACTTTTCTAATTTCAATATAAAAGGGATATCGAAAGGTAAGCAAAGCCTTGGAATCTGTTCCAATTATCTATCTATCTATCTATCTGTCTGACTGTCTGACTGTCTGTCTATCTATCTATCCTGGACAGGAAGATTTTAGAACATTTTTTCCCCAAATATTGACTTTATCAAATTTTGTTAAATGACCCCTGGCACAACACATATTTTCCTTGGGTTCAAGGAAAAGGATACAGACTGCAGCAGAGATTTGCAGGATGTCAGCATTCTTTCAATCTATACAACTCAACTGTAAAACTTTGGAAATAATTAAAGACCAAAGAGTCTGAAGTGGTACCATTCCTGCTCTAATGCAGTTACCATATTTTTGATCTTCACACATTAATTTTGCCTGTATTTTTTAGCACTGTAATTTCAGCTATAATTTTTGTGATTCACTTAAAACAGTTCAGTGTACTGGATGTCTTAGCTTAGGTTTAGTGATGATTTAATGCCCTCCACATTTCACAGCACATTCTCATCTCCAGGCTTGCTCCACAGAAAACTTTTGGCAAATAAATCAATTTTCTTTCCTTCATCCACATCTCCTGGATTTATCTCTTTCTTTGTCCTATTTTTGCACAATTTTCCATGATGAGTCAATTTCTTCTTTGATTTATTAGAAATAACAAAATGAAGACCATAAAATGAAAAGACAGTCATATAGAAGAACAAAGTCAAGAGTTTTCTTGGTCATGGAACAAAGGACTTGTTTGACACATATTTGGGTTTTAGAAAGTAGAAACTCTTGGCTTCTGCCTTTTACCTAGGATTGTTTCTCTAACACGAGGGCACTAGTGTGCACCAATCTACTGTGTAAGTTTATTACACATTAGACACATGAAATTGGCCTGTGTGAACTCTCTTGTGTAATACATTACAGTTCTCAATTAGTGTAAAAATGTCACTACAGAAGTTGGCCTACTGTTTTTATGAATGAAAAGTTACATTATATGCCTCAACCAAAAATACTGATACTTTGGAAATAGTTCTTAATCTGTCACTTAAAAATATGGACAAGAGAAGCCCACCTGAAATAGATACAGGGCGTCTTTACTTTGTTCAGTCTTGAACTGCAGGTGTACTGAGATTTACAAAATAGTTGTGGTAGATAATGTTCTGTATTTCTGACAACATGTGTAGGTGATGTCCTCAAAAGAGCAATGTGTATCTATTCAACCTTGCGGAAGAGATAAATATTTTTCTGCCTGGAGAACAAGGTGAACTGAATATTTCTTTTGAATCCCCAAACCATTAGGTGGTGTTAGGTTAAAGTTGCAATGTGATGAAATGTGATTTTGTTTCTTGTCTCACAGAAACAATGTATCTTAAGTCAGGAGCGGAAGATGGCAGATGATCTTAAACAGCATTACAAGACGATGTGGTGAACTATTGACTAACAAATCTTTGGTCATAGGGTAAAGCATGGAGAGTATAATTAGAAAAGGATTAAAGTATATTAATTAATATATGCCAGTAAAAATCCAACATTGCTTTTGTAAAGAGGTGTCACACCTTAGGCTATCGTTAAATGTTTGAGGAAACAATGCAAAACCAGTTAAGAATAATAGGATTGTTTAAGTTTTGTTTTGTTTTTTAAAAAGAGAACCACCTTTAGATAAAATATCTCACTACAAATTTTTGCAGAAAATAAGTTGTCGTAAGAAGAAAGGTCATCTTCCAGATTGACAGCATTCTAAATTTAGGAAGCAGAGACTGGGAATTCATTAGCAGTTCAAAAATGAAAAGTGGTTTCCCAAGTTCTGCAGTGTTTAATTTTTTTGCATATAATTGAGAAAACATATGCTAAAAGAGACAAATGGATATCAAATTAAGCAAGCCAAACAATTCTCGATAAACCTTCAAAGAGCTGCAGAAGAATTTAAAAATAATTGTGTGAAAAACAGTTCATGTAAAAATATATAACCTAATTATGGATAAAAGTGATAGAATATAAAATACCTGTTCCACCTCTAGATGTTCTGGAGTAGTTTCTCAGCTCACATCAGCTCAATACATGGTGTAAAAAAAGGTAAATAGAGTGTTGTAATAGAAATAAAACCCAAATATTGTTACCATAGTGTAATTGGTATATCCATGTTTGGAATACTGTGTGCAGTTCCACCACAATCTCAGGAATCATAGTACAGATGCTTATTATATGTTCATAAAATAATCAGAAGTTATTTTTAATAACAGCAGTTTAAGCACTTCTTAACCCTAGGAAAATTGTTTTTGTTAAACTTCTGACATATCTCCCTGCACTGATCTATGTTTTGTCGCATTTTTACAAGCCTTGGCAGCTTACAGGATGCACCTTCTAATAAGAGTAAGCCTAATTTTAAATTGCCTATTTTTCTTAATATACGTTCCTTGAACTTGCAGGGTGACAGAAATTAACTGCGTATTTAAATATGTTGTTAGTGAATGAAAACATAAACCCTCTATTATGAGCATATTAAACAAATGTTTTTCTTTTGCTAAGCATTAAGGGCCATTTTAGTTGTTGAAAATAACCTGATTTTCAAGTTCAAAAGTATTAAATAAAAGGAAATGCTGTCTTTCGTCCTTTGATTTCTTATCTGTGGGTTTTCCTGTGCTGTATCTGAACATGGCTCTGAGTCTGAACATGGTATTTGATTCTTCACTATATCCTACGTGGTTACCTCAGATACCAGCTCTTAAAGAGCTTATAGTTGTCTTTCTTAAATTAAAGTATCCATTCCAGAAGAGATGTGATATTTATTCATGGCTTTTTGCTAATAAATTCACAAAGGTTCTGTTTCATTCTTCCTTCAGGATAACAGCTGTGTTTTAGAAGACAAAAGTTACGTGGAGAAAAGATAAAGCTATTACAACTATGAGTGATAAGAGAAAATGAATACTTCTCTGTACTAATTACATGACAATTCACTTGAAAAACCCTTTCTATCTCTTGGGTTTTTGAAACAGAAACAACCATAACTCAATAAGCTGTTATGGCATTAAAAAACTTCTTTTCACTCCCCTCTAGCCCCACACCACCTCACCTGATTTTATCTTTCTGTGCAGCATATAGAGACCATTTATAAGAAAAAAAAATCAGGAAATGGATATTACTTCCATAAATCTAAATATAGAATCATCTAAACTTTTGTGCAACGTCTGCCAGGGCTCTGAGGACATGCACAGCCATGACTGCCCCCGGTCTCCCCTGGGGCTCCCAGGACCCCCATGCCCCATCCCTTCTGTGTGAAGCTGGCATTTCCTTACTTACAGTGATGGTTCTGAAGGGGCTGGCCAGGGGCCTGAGGTAACCATGTCTAGGGAAATGTGCGTCTTGGGAACAGGAATAAACTCAAAAGAGCAGCAGATTTAGATTTAAATCAGCTAACATAAACACTGAGTAAATTAAATTAATATTGCATTGCTTCATTCCTAGAGTGCCTCCATGATATTTCTACTTATTTCCTATTTAGTAAACACCTGCAGCTGGATCACAGTATGTTCTCATATAATTCCAGCATCCAAAACATGTGCTACCAATAAAACATCTGTAGATGTATCCAATATGGGTCACCTCTTCATGCCAGTGTAAGATGAATGGAGAAGTTTATGATGAAAGGTTTGTGGTCTGGCAGAGAAGGGAGAAGTCTGGATTAGCCACTGAATGCAAGATGTTTTCATAGCATGTTACTAGGACTGAAACTGCACTCCAGCTATTTATCAGCACTAATCTGCTTGGTGCAAGAGGTAAGCTATATAAAGGGCAGGCACTTGGGTGAGAGGTACAAGTATTTCCTCCTTTGATCCTGTGTTTTTCTTGGTAGATTCAATTCAAGACATTGCTATACCAATTCAGAAATACAGTGCCATGGAACTGGTCAAATGCATGGGAATTAGAGTTGCCCCGACCCAGCAGCTGGTGCAGATGCATTGCTCTGAATACTCAATCTCCCACTTGCAAATCATCTGCATGCATGTGAAACTAATCTAATTCAAAATCAGAGGATGCACACAGCTACAAGGCAAAGGTATTTTATCACAGTTTACAGTGAATACACAGATTAAGAACAACCAGTTCTTTAAACATTTCCTTTACTAGGTGTGTAAGTGTTGCTGTCTGGGCGTGTTAGATGAGTGCAATCTTCGGGGAGGAGAAGTCCACAGGAAATGAGGAGGATGACAACAAAAGGTCCATAAACAGAGATACTGAATTACAAAAACTGTTTTATTTTCCTTGTTGCCAGATGTGTCTTTTTTTTTTCCTTTTTTCCTTCTCTCCTCCACCCGCCCCCCATTCATGTCATTTAACCATTTAGTGTCATAGGTAACTTCTGCTGACAGAATCTCGGAGATGAAAGTTATGCAAGAAAACATTTTTGTGGATATTTGCATTGTGGAAAACTAAGATACATGTAAGCTCTCCTTGCTAACTGAAACCTGAAGATCATTTCAGGCTTCACTAAGCACACAAGGCTCTGGTTTGGTATCATTAGTGACTCATTTTCTCTTTTAACTTCTGTTGAAAGCATTCATCCATAACTATAGCTACCAAGGAAAAAATAGAAGCTGCTAAGTCAGTAATAATGCACTTTTGCTTAAAAAGCCTTTAAAGAATGGATTGGATTTCACAACTCAGCAGCACAAAGCTCATATACAGGGAAAGTAAGAAAGGTTATTTTTGAAAGTAACTTCAAAAACAATCAGGTGACAAAGATGCAATGCAGTCTTAGTTCTGCCTTTTAAACGCCTTAGCCCAAAGCTTTACTTTGGGATGAAGTTTATTTTCAGAGAACAGGAGAGTAAATATTTTTCAGTGCTGAGTCCTGAAGCAAAAATTCTTAAATGGAGCAGAATGAAACAGTCTCAATATAGTGATGGTACCAATTTGTTCTGGTTTAATATGTCTTCTTCTTACACCAAAACTCTCCACTGAATTCAGTAGTGGATTATATGAAAGGCAATTTGTACATTCACAGGTTTTGTTTACACTTTCATTATACCTCTACTGCATTCTCTGATGTCTTGATGCAGTTTTCAGTCTTATAGCCACTTTAATCTGCTCCCGCACTCAGCATATCTGAATGAGTTTGTTGGCATAAGGGAATTTTGAAGGTTATATTGCAGTACATGAATCAGTGGAAAATGAAATGCACTTGAGACATGATCAGCCAGTTTTAATTCATTGCAGAAAGTTACAGATACCAAAATGCATTTAATGTAATCTGATATCTTTATTCATACTTGAATTTATGAGCAATTCAGCAGGAGAAGAATGACAAGTTTGTTTTAAAAATAGTGGTCTATATTGAATGCCATTTTAATGTATCTCTGACATATTTACATCTAGCAAGTAGAGAAAAGTAGAATCCTTGAACATAAATTTCTATTTTCACAGGAAAAAGCAGGGGAATACAATTTTTTCATTTCCTGCAATATGATGTGTCATTATAAGGCAGGTCAGCTTAAAGATAAATGTTAAATAAATCGTCTGCATCTGGAGTCCAGTAAACAGATTAGAAGCTTGCTAGACTGTTCATGTTGTATTTTAAGAAAGAAGTGAATAATACCAGTGTTCTGTAAAAGGCTACTTTGTACCTGCAGAGCGAAGCTGTGCTTCGATCCTGTCCGGCTGAAGGTTCATAGCTCAGCATATTAAGAAACAAGAGTCTACAATCGGTTTTCTTCCTTAGGAACAAACTGTAGCTGACCATAGACATAACTCAGGTGTGGTATTGCTACACAGTACTATTTTGCTAGCTATGGCCAATCTTAAATCCAAACAGGACTAGTGGTGTAGTCATGTAGACATGTTGGGACACGGCTTTGGATATCTTTATTGGGAAAAGTATAGATTTCTCTGTAGAAGTGAGCCATCACAATGGACAAGAGAGATTAATTAAGGCTGAAATTTTGGCTTCTCATCTTCAAAACAGTTGATAGCAGTGTGCTTAAAATTTGCACTAAGATTATTTGCAATTCTTTACTTTCTTTATGGAACTGAGAAAAATCTACTGATTTTGGCAAAATGTGATCATCTAGGTGAATGCCTGTAAGTAAACATTAGAATTCTTGTCTCTTTATATAAAGAAATAGATAGCAAACAAGTACAGCCTTGTTCTTGATGTATGATTTAGGGCTCCTAATATTATGCTAGGTGAAAGTTTTCATAATAAATGGCTAGTCTAAGTATGCCCACAGATGGAATCCAGAGGTACACAGAATCCATATGTAATGTAGAACTACAAATAAACATTTAAATTATGGGCTTCAAACAATTTAAAATATAAATTATAAGATTGTGAAAATCAGATTTACATAGCCATATAGGTAAAATATGCAAAAATACTGTAATCTGTGTAGACAAGTCGAAGCTATCAATGCCATGGAAATTGTACGTGTCATCATGTTCAAACTGAAATATGGGCCAGAAACACTGAAATGCAAACTAAGACCTGGTGTCCAATACAAGCAGCATTAAAATACTATGGAAAACCTTTCGGTAATGAGTTAGCTTTGTCTACGTTTAAAAAGCTCGGGGTGGGGGATGGAGTGGAATGGAGAGATTCTGATGACGTATTTTTGTCCAGGTTTTGCTAGCTTTGCTATATTTGTATTTTGATTCCTCCATGCATAATGACATGATTATATAAAGTAAAACCTATTGTTGATTTATACATTAGGTGCTCTTCATTTTTTAATGTTGTATTTGCAGACATTTCTATTAGATAAATTTGCTCCTTAGGAAGTCAAAGTGGGTGTCTTCTATATGTCTGTGTTTTGGCCTTTCAGGATGCAGAGAGTGAGGGTAAAGAGGCAGTGTAGGGTTCTGCTGTGTCTCTAAGCAGCCCAGAGGGACTACAAAGAAAAAAGGAAACATGGTATAGCTGAAATAGTTTCTCTGTTGTCTGGTGGAACCCAAAATGGGCTCTTAAGAATCGAGTAACTCTACTGATGCCTCTAGCATGGTTAGAAAAGTACGAGATAATAAAGGTACATTTCCTTAAAAATATGCCACTTAAAAGTATGCTCAGAAACTACTCTATGGGAGGAAAATAAATCAATAAATATTGTGATTTATTACTGCTTTAGGAAAGAAGGAGGAACTTACTAAGGAAGAAATAAAAATTGTTGAGGCATAACTTGAGACAGAGGGAGAAGGATTAGTTGAGTGGAGATTTTGTTACTATTTTCTGCTTCTTTTTTTTTTTCTTTTTCTATTGAAAGAGTGTGATCCCTACTATAGATTTGCCAGAGTTCTTGAGCAACTTTTGGCTATATGAAGGAAAGCTTATGGCTTTCAAAGCTTAGAAAAACATCAGATCTTTTCTAAAGACACTATTCACACATTATTACTATTCCACCCACAGCCCTTCCAGTGTGTATATTTTCTATAAGACCATATATTTTGCCACAGATATGCTTCTTAGATTCATTTTTGTAGAATCATAGAATAGTTTGGTTTGGAAGGCACTTGGAAGGCACTTTGGAAGGTTTTGGATAGGCAAGCAGGGACATCTTCAATGAGGTCAAGATGCCCAGAACCTTGTCTAACCTGACTTTGAACAGTTTCTGGGACAGGACATCTGCCAACTCTCTGCCCAGGGATACATAAACAAGACAAGTTAACAGCTGAATTAATAAAGTCTGCTCACCAATTTGTAATTTATGATTTCTCCATGGTTTTGTATCAATTCAATGACCAGCAACATGGGACCATGCTATGGGTGCTCTAAACCCATGCCCAATATTATTCCTTGCTACCTCTTAGCTATTAATTAAAATGTCCTAGAAATCAGAATTTCTGCTTAGTTTGCTTTTTTCTGTTCTGACAAGAAAGCCAAGAGAATGCAAAAGTCTGGTTGACTGGCTAGCTAGGCCTTTAGTCTGCAGAAGGGCAAGGGGTAAGATCACAAAGGTCTGTGAGAAATATAGTCTGTGACCTGCCTTTTCTGCTTTAATTTGTGGAAACATAGCAGTCATGGTATCTGTGTCCATTAACCACATCAGGCTCAGCCCTAGTATAATGTAGGGAGAGCCAACAGTGACAGAAATTTCATTATTTCCTGATTCCCCCAAGTCCTGTATTATGGCCAGATTTTATGAGATGGAACAACGCATTCAAATATTGTAAGCCACTGTGAGATGATGAAGTGTGAGGGCTGGTTGGCTGCCTTGTTTATTATTTCACACTTCCCCCCATTTGGGCAAGGCAACTTATTGTATTCAGAAGCAGTGTGAGGTCCCTGTCCCAGAGATATTTTGGTCTAATCCTTCATAGGAAAATGCAGAAGCAACAGGAAAACAAAAGGCCAAAGAAGGGAGAGTGGTGATGATATTAAAGTAAGATTATTGTCTTACTCAGTGAGGACATGCAAGAGTCACAGCAAAAGTAGGTCTTGATAACAGTGAACTGGTTTAGTTTTGTATGTGTCAGGATATTTTTCATCTGTATTTTGGTATAAGATAGCTGCTTGAACTTATTCCATTTGGTAATTTTCCCTAGCAAGAAGAAAAAAATCTGTGGTTCTTATGTTTTAGACCTAGAAAATATATTTGAAAGAGAAATTAGTATTTTAAGTTCACATGGCTTGGGTCTTTAGATTACTTAAATATACAACTGAGTATCTGAAAATTCAAATTAGACTTCAAAATCCCGATGAATAGTATAAATGTGCAAAGATGTGATCCCGTTATAGAGACATACTGAACTATATTTTAAGTTAAAAGAATGGACAAATTGAATAGTTTTCTTTTGTTGTCAGTTGTTTCCTGCTTTGACTGGCAGTGCCATAGCCTGTAGACTTAAATTTCAGTGCTTTAAAATCCAGCAGTCTAAATCCTAATTATTTGCTTAACGTTCTGGGCCTTTCATGGGTTTGGTAGTTAGCTGCAACTGTATAGAATTCTCAAATCTTAATTTTAATTCATATGTTCTGTTTCTTCAAAAGTAGTCTGTGCTAAATTTGATTAAACTCAGACCTATTTTCTTAACTCCATTAAAAAATCTTTAGAGCAACCAACCAATCTACCAGACACATACAGGCAAAAGAAGTTTTTATTCTGCCTCCAAGCAGAATAAAATACATGGATATTTTGTATACTTGAAGATTATTTTCATTCCCACTCATCTTAAAATGAATCCATCCCAGATAAACTCTACTAAGATTTCACCAAGGCACAAAAAATACCCTTGGTACTTGCTCTCTTTTGGAAATGCTCCTTGTGAGGCCCTCAAAACAGGGAAGTGGGATCAAATGTCATTCTTTTTTCCCTCGAGCAAAGCATTTATTCCCACTGCACTCCCCTTAGATCAGTGGGCTTTACTCCAAGTCTCAATACTTTACATACAGTCTGCCCCAGAGTGTTAGGTAAAATAGCTCTAGGACCATCCTGATATATTAAAACAATTAACAGTCTCTTACCATCCTAAATTATATACTTTATTCTATTCAGGAAAGTCTTCTGGTATGCAAAAACTTCTAGCAGCCAGGCATTCCAGATTATTGAGGGCATATTCAGCCTGGACTTTGGTGATAATTGTTAGTGTAATCCTAGAGTAAATGTGAAATCTGTCAATCAGTGCCATGACAATGTTTTTGTTAGTATTTTGTTACACTGGACTGGTGCATTATATTAGCAAAGACAGATATTGCTTTTATATTCTTAATTGTGTTTTGCCTGTTTGAGCTTGCAACTTGAATTTGGATCTTCTAATACAGTATATTTATCTGACATCTCAAGGTAAGTCTGCAAAATCAGATGCCAGACCTGAAAAACTGTTTCTCACGAGGTTGCAACTATTAATTGCTGATGAACACATAAACTGCTCAGATTTACTCTAAAGCATTTTTGCGAATATTTTTCAATTTGGGAAAAAAGCTAGCAACTGTTCTAAAAATGAAAAATTATGTTGTGATGAATACCTAAAGTTGTTTATTAACGTTTGCTGAGACATATCACACAAAGGGATTAGTGTAATGCAGTGCATATTATTGAGGCAATCTTGTATTTCTATCAGATATATGTATTTTTATGGGTAGCTCATTCGGAAGATATCTTTTTATGTGCATGATAGTAAGAGAGGTTGAGCATCTGTAGTTACCACTGAATTCAACCAATGAAGTCTGCACAGCACTAAGTGATACAGTAGAGATGCAAGATGACAATTTTGAACTCTGTTCAGCTTATATATAGAGCAGATAGGACTCTATGTCTTTTGTTTATACCAAGACATTTCAATTCTCATCTTCCTGAAAATAAAGTCAGTGCAGAAGAATAAGCTACAAAACTTTTTTTATTTATCGTACAGTATATCTTCAGATCTTTGGGACGATTAAAATGTTCTTGGGGTATACCAACCCAGACCTGGATTACTGTAGATGATTACTTACTTTGGGAAATGACTCCTCTGGTTTGGTTACGAGATAGCAGTAGCAGATGGTAAAGACTGAGATCAAACAAGTTTTGGTCTGTAGAGAATAGGGCAGCTGCAAAGTCCTGAACATTGACACTGATTGTGAAAACTGGCATCACCTTTCTGCCAAATTGCTGAGACTGCCAACAAACCTGGAGAGGCAGTTGCAGACTACCAAAGGTAATTTAGCTCATGGCAGACATGTTTTTTAAGAAATGTACAGATTTAGAAGGTGTTGGTTGACTCTCGTCCCCTAGGACAAGGAAGGGGAAAGGTAAAGCTGATACAGGTGTCATACACCGAGTCAGAGTTACATATTCTATGCAGAAATCTTCTGCTGGGCATCAGCAGAACACTGGAAGAGCTTTTTTGCTCAATAAAGTGCTCATAGTAAGGAAAACTTTTTGATGTCCAAACAATATTGTTAGGTTTTGGACAAAAGGTAAGGAAAACCAAGTATTTTTTATAAAATACACTGGGTGCAATGATGGTAAAAAAAAAATGATGGTGCAAAGAAATTCAGACTTCCATGTAGTTACCCAATATTCTCTACTGTTCACTAATATTAGCAGAGTTAAATTTAGAGGACACTTACTAATATCAAGGTGATAAATGTCCTGTAGTTGAACTGCCATTAAAAGGTTTACTGGAATGTTTATGTTAAAATCAAAGAAACAACACACTTCTGTCAGTGTTGCCTACCTCCTTGATGCTTAGAACTTCTGGCATTTTGTGTAAGAATCTGATACCCCATAATAATTAGACAGTATCACACCTCCACAGCTGTTAGAGCATAAGTATCTAACCTTTGCACTTAGTGGAACAATGTTCTCTTCAGGTCGTCAAAACCACTGCATTTAAAGCATTGAAGTATCTGCGTATTGATTAGAATACACCTTAATCAATATTGCGCTCTGTTTATACACCCACTGGAAGTACTTTCTACCATGCCATTTTCACACCATTTTTTCTTGTTATGGATTTTTCTCCAGTTAGATTTGTATTTACAAATATTCTTTTTTCTTCATCTATTGAGAATTTATTCTCTCTAAACCTTTTTTATCTCACTTCCAACATTTTACCAGAAAACTTAGTAATGATGATGTCAATTAACAATGCTCAATTTTACTGAATAGCTTCATTTATTTCGATTGAGAATACTTACATGTTGTGGCTTTCAACAGATCTTTTGTCTCTGCTCACACACACTCTCTTCTGCACAGAGAATAGAGATCAGTTAAGCAAAAATGCCTCTGTATCTTCAGCATAGAACAATCTCTTACGCAAGATTGCTATGTCAATGCATCTATAGCTCAGAAAGACAGCACATAGGCCCTTTTTGATCCTTAATCAGTGAACATCAGCAAGCTGAGAAAATCTTGTCATCTACCCAAGATCTTGGAGGAGTATTTATGCCTAGTATACTCTGGCCTTATCATTCTTCAGAGGATGGTTCCTGCTCATTCTGTTTTCCTAAGACAAATGCAGTGAGCATTTAAAATTATGATGTTATTTTATAGCTGGTCTGTGAAATGCAAAAAATGTAATTTATCATAGTTTGTATTTTAATTCTTTTCAAACTAATAAAAATGTAGTGACATTAGCATAATATAAACAATGCAGTGTAAACAACTGCAAAATAGCTAAGATATACTAATGATTACTAAAGTTTCTGTTTCTAGTTTGTATGATTAATTTCAAAATATTTTGGTTGTGTTACTAGTTTTCAGAAGCATGGGTTAATGAGACTTCAGCTTGGTAGTTCACCAAGCTGGGGAAGATAAAATAGGTTTCTGTTGATTAGACTAGGACCCTCAATTTTCCTATGTGAAATACACTTAAATGAGCAGACCTGACAAGAATTGACCAAACTCTTTCAGCTCACTCAGACTGAAAGTGAGCTATAGCAATTAGTGTTGTTTTCTGCTGCAAACTTTTCTTGAGTTTAAATGATTAATCCTCTCTGTGCATAATTAGTTGACTGTATGTTACATAATTGTCTGATTCTATACGAATTTTCTTTTTTAATGCTTGATTCTTATTGATTCTTTATTCTGTGATACCACTGCATATTAGGATGTTGAAAATATTAATTGTTTAGTATAGTTGCATTCTGTATAAAATATCAGAAAGGGAACCGCAGTTTCACAATTTTTCTACATCAGCTATAGGATATTGGATTATTTTAATTTTCATCAGTTGCCTTATTTTTTTAATTTCAGCAATATGTTCTTTGCAACCAAACAATGAATTACATAAAAGAAATTGAGGTGAGGCATAATTCCATATCCTTGTCATCTGATAAAGTTTGTTAACAGTGCATCAGCACCGAAGTGATGTATTTCTCCTGAAAATCCAGTGCAGACCTACAAGAATTGAAAGCACTCATATGTTTTGTCAGGGAGCAAAGTTTTTATGAGTACAGCTTGAGCACAGCTGTGTCTTTTCCAATATATGGCCAAAAGACAAAATGCAACATGAGATTTTTATACATTCCAAGGCCCATCTGCCATGAAAACCCACTTATCTTTGTGGCTACAAGTTTGTTATTGATCCAAAATGGTAAGAAAATAAAGGAAAAAAAAAGAGAGAGAGAAAAAAGAGAAAGAAGAAACGGCAAAAGAAAAAGGCAACAAAGGGGGAAAATGCAGGGGAGAAAAGAACCATAAATCCATTCTTTTGTTGTTTTTCCAGCTGCATCTGTGAGCAATTGTCACAGTTACTAGTCAAATTGTGTTTGACTTGTTGCCAACATGAATTTTCCAAAACCTAAATGTAAACAAACTCTGCAAGTGCTTCCTCATTTGCCAAGCCAATAATTATTTACTTTGTTTGGGCCTAGCATTACTGTCAGTTCAGCTTTGCAGTCTGTAATGTGTTTGCTAATGAAACCATGAGGTCTAAAGCTATGCATTAACCTTGTCACCCTTCAATTTTGAGCTCAATAAAGTTGCACCATGGTTTTGTAAACTAGGGTTGAAGGATAGGCAAATGATTAATTATATTTTCCGTTTTCCTTTATCTAAGTAAATTGTTCATCTTTAAATCTGCCTTGCATTTAAGGTTAACTCACTGAATCTGAGCACTGGGAAGATGTATCATTTGCAATGGTTATAATTACCATTTGTACCACATATCTGAAAGCTGGCAAACATGCACGACCACGACTTGATAAGTCATGAAATCATTTCACAATGTAACTCAGAGATGGTAAAAGTATAACAAGCTGATGGGAGGCACTCAGCTGGGAGAACAATAGGAATATTTCAGTTGTGTTTAGGTACTGCATTTTATCTTGGGCCTGAAGGCTGTGCATGTATTACGTTTGCTTTTTAGGTTTTTAGGATTTCAGACTATGACTTCTTTAGTTCTGGAATGGCATATGTGATATAAGGGGTGAGTATAGCCTATCATTTTACTAGATGTTACACTAAACACAATTATTTTACTTGAATAACTCCTAATTTTTACTCTAAAACATTGTGGCTTTGTCATGCATTGTTAAAAGTCAAATTCTCAAGCTGATTAGAATAGGAACAGACCTCATATAAACAGTTCAGTGGAACAGAAGACATTCAGGTGACATGTCATGTGTGCTGGGATTTTATCACTGTGGATTGTGATTTAAATATTTTTTTGTATGGTGTCCTTCTTGTGGTGTCCAGTGCCAGGTTAAGGCCCCTTGATGTACTGTATCCTTGTATACTCCAGTATACAATGTTGTTAACAGCTTTGATATACTCTGACATCAGGCAGAGGTTAGTGTGTCACTGCAATCTTTGTCGGGTCCCTTTTCCTAGACAGTTACCTTTTTCCCTGAAGTAGTAATAGACTGCTGAGATATTACTGATGAAGTCCACCAATTTTGTGTCTTTTGCATAGATGATCCTAACAAAATCATTTAGCCCTTCAAGTGTTGTCTGTTCAAATATCTTAGTACTTTAGTTGAAATCTGATTTTTTTAGTAGAAACCTCCTTTTGCTGCCTATGTATTCAAATACTATGCAAGATTAAATGTTATTAATAAAATCTTGTACATAATTTCTGTCTCAAAAAGAGATTCCAACCTCTGCCCAGACACATTACACTGAAAAGTAGAATAATTGCTAGTAGAAAATCCTCCAATATTTCTTAGGATATTTTTTCCATGGAATAAATTATTAGAATAAATGTGACTTCAAAATGCTTAGGGTATCATGTGACTAAAATCATGTGGCAAGTCAGAACTTGAAATTAATTCTGAAAGGAGTCCAACAGCTAAACAAAACAGTATTGTTCTAGTGGTGGTCTGCAGATATTTAAGGCCAGTGCATTTCGAGGAATCCTCACACAGAATCTAGTAGACAGAAACTCACTTGGCCTTCTCACTTTGTTGGATATTTAGAATATATGGAGGGCTACAGAAAGGTTCTTAGTCCTTAGCGGCCAGAATAATTTCATGTTATAATATATTTAATGAAAACCTGAAAATATTCATATCTGAAGGACAAGACTAATATTCTAGAAAGCTTTAGTTGGATAGAACCAAAGATCTGATTCTGTGTTTCTAGCTCCACTGGGTGTGGAGATAATGTCAAAAAGTAATACACAAACAAGTACTTAACTTCTGGAAAAATGCTGACTTGCTTTAAGTCCTAGTGGTTTCTGTCTTGGAATTCAGACCTTTATATAGCTCTCCCCTAAATATCCCTCAGTCCTGTAATATTTGGAAGAAATTTTTTACATACAAACCTTTTTTTTTTCCTTCAATTGATGAACAAAATAAGGAAATTGTGTTTTGAAGATTTCATTTAAAAGAAGGCATTGGGGTGATAGTTAATACATGGTTAGAAAGTGAGGGGGTTGTAATTTTTTTGTATCATAGAGTCCTGTCTCATGCTTTTACTGTTTCATTTCATGGGTTTCTTTTGAAGACGTTTTTGGCTTGTAAGCTGAAGTTTTACACTTGAGTCAAACAAAAAAATCCTCCTCTGCAACACAAGTGTACACAAATCGCTGGCAGAGTCTAAATTGTGGATAATTGGATTGAGCTATGAGCTTAAAGATGAAGGGGACAAAAGCGTGTCCCAAAGCTGCATTTGATAGTCTTAGAGTCTTATCTGGGGATGTTTTACACCAGGCTTGAAGACTGCATTTGTTCATAGTGATTTGTACAATCTACAATGACATTTTATTTGAGCTGGAGTCATACAGACAAACCATAACATGTATTTAGCTCTTTCTTTTTCGGTTTTGATGAGATATCACAGCAAAACCCTCTGTAGAAGATTGCTTGAGAAACGTGGATTTAAAATGTTGAGATGAATATTGTAATGGATGATGACAAGATGCTGCAATGAGCTGCAGTGTTAATATTTTATTAGAGGTAGCTCACAGAAAACGTGTTAGGAATCGTTAATTTACAGGCTACTATAAGCAACACTTTGAACTTGTTACTTACATAGGAAAAAATCTTCTTTTACTTTGGCATGTATACTTTGCCAAATGAATTTGTAAACTTCTTTAGGGGATTTGATTATTTTTCAAAGCCTCGTTATTTGCAATAATGTTCCTGGAAAGTAAAGACTGGTTTGTCTTGTTTACCTATAGTTACCACTTTAAAGGAAATGACGTTGGAGATTGGGATACTCCTGTTTATAAACTACTGCACCTCACCAACACAGTACAGAAAGTAACATGGAAAGAATTTCTCTGTATGAATATTTCTCATGGTTTTACACCTCTGACTTTTTCCTTCTCCACCATGTTTCTGTCGAAGTTATTACTAAGGTAATTAGCTAATCAAGATAACTTATACAATGATATATCTTCATGATAATACAAAGTTGTTCTCATTGAAGTCATTGGTACAAAATCCCATGAGGCAAAATTAAATTCCATGTCTGTTAGATACAGCATATATATAGGTCAACGGACTGTAATATTTGCATATTTTGTCCTATGCTGTCTAAAAATGTTTAAGATTTTTCGTACAGAATATTTTTGGAGGAAGTCAGAGCAGATGCCATGATTCATAGGAAGTTCTTAGTAGTATGTATATTTCCTCAGACTAATGCAGATTTTATTGCCATTTTAACAGATGATAAAATATACACCGTAAAATGGCTTCATTTATTATTGAATAAAAATATACATTTTTGAATGATTGTTTTAAAGGAATCCAGGATTTGAACTGCATAAAATGACATTAATTTCTGAGTACCTTTCTATGGTTCACAGCTCACAAATGTCTTAAATTAGTGATTTTGTAGTGCAAAATTCTCAGATGCCATCATCGAGACTAACCAATGGTGCCTTATGCCAAATCAGAAATTAACACAAATGTGGACTGGTTTTCATATGACAGCAGTTTTATGTGACAGGAGAAATGTGGAACCAATTTATTTTACCCTCCAGATGGATTTCTGTAGATTATTTTTTAACTGATCAAACCCCACATTACAAATCCAAATGAAAATGCCTATCTGTCTTGAAAGGAAGATCAAAGTGCTTCTATTATTGTTCCAACTCTTAATTGTAATTAATCATATTGAAGAAAGCCAAAACCTAAGCAAGGTCAGAGTCCCACTGTGTCAAGAACTGTGCAAAATATACAGTAAGAAATAACTCCTCTCCAAGGAGTTTACAGACTAGGAAGATGATGCTGACAAGAAGGAAAAAAGGAAGTAATATTATTCACACGATAATGATCTGAAGTATGTACTCTCAAGTGATTGATAGGGAGTATTTCAGTAGCTGAGATACTTCTCAGGGTCTTGGCTTTCTGACATCACTGTAATATGAAGCCTGATAATATCAGGAAACTCTAGTTGAACAGGCAAAACTCACGAGTTAGTTCTGAAAATTCTGCCTTTTGTGACTGCCCTGCAATCTAAAAAGAACTGTGAGGTAAGAGCAGAACTGTTATTTCCAGGCCTAAAATGACCACAAGCCTATTCTTGTACTGTGTCTTCCCTCTGAAACTGGAAAGTCTATATTAGAAGACAATACTGGGTTTTGTCCACTTTATCAGGCGTATTTTTAGTAATTTGAAGTTGATAGACTTGTGTACTTTTATAGTGCCATATAACATAATTTGTATCGCTTTCTCAATAGCAAACACTGGTTATTGAAAAATGGTGTATTCTCTTTTGACTTGCAACGCTGTGTGCTTATATTAAACTAAAACTGTGTCTGCATATTAAATGTAATTGTGGCTAAAATTACATATGTTTGAGAATGTGATCAGTATAGAAACAGAATTTTTGAGTACTAATCCTTTCCTGTATTTCAAATCCCAGAGTTAATGATGAAATGGAGTTCTTCCTTATTTGTATAAAGTAGAACTTTTCTATTTATGACCTTGTCAGACAGGACTGTCTACAGACTGTGAGCATTATTCTCAGAGGAACCTTGTTCTGGCAATAACACAAAAATTGTTGGATCACAGTGTTCGGTTGGAAGATTATGAAATATACTCTGATTTCCTAGAAAACTCAGACATGAAGGAAAATGCAGAATGGGATGTTCCTAAAATTTTGAACCAAGAAAATGTATTGTGTCTTTGAATGGGAATAGCACTCACTGTCATCAAAGATTTTGGTTGGTATTTACCTATATTACGACAAAGTATATTCCTCTAAAAAATAAGATTTAATACAAAAATGCATACAAGGCATAGCAACCCAGTAGCAATTTAGACACATATTTAAATAACCAAGAATCATCATCAGAGGTGTTACAGAAATAGGCTTTTATTGATGGCAGAATTTCAAAAGTCCAGAGATTTGGATAATTGTGATTCAGCTTGTTAAAATCAGTGTTGTTTGGAAGACTTTTTCCATTACTTCATGTTATAAGAACATTCTTATGAGTCCCTGATTTGAATTGGGAATGCTCTGAGATGTGGCGTTGTTTATGATAATGACAACAGTAAAACTAAGCAGAGTTTTACAGCATTATACTAATGGTGCAGGGAAGCCTCAAAACCTTCACAGAAAATTGTTTTTTATTGCAGTTATGACAGGTTAAAGATATGAGAAAATACAGCAGTATGTCAGATGGGTTGGAACTTTCCCTACACCAAGATTTCTAGATGAAATTTCCATCTGTATGTGGGTATTACATTTGGAAATTATGAAACTCTATCCTCATTATTCTGGACTGTCCAGTTCCTGATAGTGTTCAGAAGTGTTGAAGAGCATTTCTCTTTCCCCTGTCTATTTGGGCTTAGGGAAACCAGCAAACAGGAATGGACAAACCACATAGCACAGTGATACATAACTGTAGTGGGTGTAGATGGCAAGGTTTTGGGAGGGAGTGAGGATTCCAGGGCTGGCAGCTGTGGGAGGAGGTCGGGGGCTGCTGCGTGCTGGACACAGCTGGCTCCAGACAGCTCCACAATAGGCCTTCTGCAAGCCATGGCTGAGTCCATCATTCAAGCTTCTGGCACAGATAGATCCCCAAAGGACTGAGGCCCATGGATGAGCACACCAGAAGATATAATTCCCTGCAGGGAACACAGACTGTGCAGGACCCACACTGAAGCATGAGAAAAAAGTGGGAAGGAAGTAGCAGCAGAAGGAAACTACTGCGTCCTGATTGTACACACTGCTCGCCGTCTCACTGAAGGGACGGAGCGTAACCTGTGGTGGTAGCAAGGGGTGGAAGACAGGTGCCTATGATGAAAAAGTGAGGCTGAGACTATGAATAGGGAGGAGAGATGCTTGCAGACAAGCTGAGCATGGGAGTAAAGCTGAGCTAGGGAAAGAGAGAGTAAAGGTGTTTTCAGTAAGTATGTAAAGGTTTGTTTCCTTCTGCTGTTGGCTTTGAGTTCAGGGGTTTTTGTTTCCCAAGACCCAGATATTGTCTGAACATATATATATACTAATTTGCAAAAAATAAGATTCTCAAAAATTTACTTTACTTTAAATTGTAGTTGGCAGGTGATCTTCTTGCCTATATTTGAACCCACAAGGAAACACCTCTAAGTGCATCACCTTTGACAGCTAGGGATATGTGCTGGTTTGGGCTGGGATAGAGTTAAGTTTAATTAAATATGTTAAGTCAAATTTATTAATTTTTAGTAAATTAGTTGCAGTTCATTAATAATAGATCATATAGTGCTGTGCTTTGGATTTGTGACCAAAACAGCGTTGATAAGATGGGGATCTTTTACCTATTTTTGAGCAGCACTTGCACAGCACCCAGGTCTTTTGTGTTTCTCATACCTCCCTGCCAGTGAGTATTTGGGGTACACAAGAATTTGGGAGGGGACAAGCCAGGACTGCTGACCCCAAGTGACCAAAAGGATGTTCCATACTTTATGACATGATGCACAGCAATAGAATTTGGCAGAAACAAGGAAGAATGTTTGAAGTGGTGGTGTATGGACACTGAAAAGCTTTAGCAGAGAAATTTTCCAGCTGTCTATAGTATTCTGTGAGAGCTCTGCATTTCTCACAGAAGCTACGAAAGACACTGCTACGAGTTCTTGTAAACTAACTCTCTGTCTCACACCTGCAGTTGTTTTGCAGAATTGTTTTGGTTCTAACTACAAAAATATTTAGAAATGGATGTCTAAGAACTTGACCAATCCCCTCAAGGGGTGGTTGGCCAAAGAACCAACTACCTTATGCCATTTAACACACTTTTGCGAACTAACATATAAAAGCTTTCTGGTACATTAATAAAGGGAGCTTCGGCTTCCGTATACTCTGGAGCCTGGACTCTTGTGTCATTTCTCTACTCGCCCTTGCCGCGACAGCAACAGTGGTATTTGTCTTTTCAAGTGGCGGTTACATTTCCTGGAGCTCTGCTTTCCTGGGAATAGCTGAACACCTGCCTGGACATAAGAAGCAGTGAATTAGTTTCTTGTTTTGCTTTGCTTGCATGCATGGCTTTTACTTTTCCTATGAAACTGTCTTTATCTCAATCCATGAGTTTTCTCACTTTTGCCCTTCCAGATCTCTCCCCTTCACTCTTGGGAAGAGTGAGCAAGCAGCTGTGTGATCCTTAGCTGCCTGCTGAGGTTGACCCAAAACAGGACATCTCTGATATACCTGTCACTAGCACAAGCCATTCCAACGTAGCCAACAGGAGGCACCACCACCCGAGGTGTTTCTTGGGCCTTCCTGATTCCTGCTGCTTGTAGAGACTGGGCTGTCTCCTGGGCTATAATGGGAAAAACATTGTTGTAAACCATTATCATTCACCTCACTATACTCTGATGTTATTTGCGTCTTTGGCATCCAGCCACAACTCTGCTGGATTGGAAATACATACTGGTTCAACTGTGCATATTCTGCCTGAATCTGCTTCTGTATCATAGCTGCAGACAGCTCAGCTCATACAGTCTAAACTGTGTCTGACATCCTATTTGAAGAAAATAAGACCTATGCCATAAAATGACATATAATACTTATGTATTTGCCAAGTTCCCTACGTGGAATTCATCCCACATTTTACTGAATGAAAGGTTTCAAAAGGAAACAGAGAAATGTTCATACAGAAACGGCTTCAGGAGCTTATTATATCATGATATTTGATCATGATACTTGCATTTTTTTTTCCCGAATAATCTATTTACTTTTGGGTTCTAGTGGGTGTACTTTTTTGCATGCACACTATAAACCGAAACATTTTTCTGTGCTATTTTTCTGACCTTAAAGAGAAAGGGAAAGAACACAGGGCTCGAGGTGAGCAGAGGAGAGTGGGGCAATCCCCTCCCTTACCTGGCAGGTGATGCTATGCCTCATGTACCCCAGGACATAGCTGCCCCTCCTGGCTGCCAGGGCACCGCTGACTCACGTTCAACTTTCTGTCAGCCAGGTCCCTTGCCATGACACTGCTTTCCAGAGTTTTGTTCCCCAGTTTATTCGTACATCCAGGGTTGTCCATCCCAGGTGCAGAATCCGGCACTTGATTGTTAAATTTCATATGATTGGTGATTGCCCAGCCCTCTAATTTGTTTAGGTCTCTCTGCAGGGGCTCTCTGCCTTCGAGGTAGTCAACAGCTCCTCCCAGTTTAGTACCTTGCAAATTTAGCAACCCTTCCAGTCCTGCATCCAAGTTGGTAATGAAGATGCTGAAGAGCACAGGGCCTAGGATAGTCCTGCAGAGCCCCAGTAGTGACAGGTCCCCAGTCTGATGTTCACTATAACCCTTTGTGCCTGACCCATGAACCAGTTTCTCACCCATCACGTGACATGCTTATCCAGCTGTGCGCTGGACATTTTATCCAAAAGGATACTGTGAGAGACAGTATCAACAGCTTTACTGAAATCCAGAAAGATTATATCTACTGGCTTTCCTAGATCAGCTAGGTGGGTTACTGTACAAGAAAATCAGATTTGACAAGCAGGACTTTCCCCTCATGAAGCTGTGCTGGCTGTGACGGAAAACTGCATTGTCCTTCAGTGACCAAAAACTGCGTTATCCTTCAGGTGTTTTTCAATATCTCCCATAATTTTACCAGTCACTGAAGTGAGACTGACAGACCTGTAGTTTCCAGGGTCATCCTTCTTACCCTGCTTGAAAATTGCTAAAACACTAGCCAGCTTACAGTAGACTGGGACCTAGATCAAGTGAAAAGTTCTGTGCCTCTTGTAGTTTTGGAAAAAAAAATCAAACCTGAAAAGGCCAATGCTATAAAGAGTGCCAAAATACTTTAAAAACATTCTCACAATGCACAGAACTTTTCTAAAATGCTTGCTACAAGATCTCAGTCCCTCCCACTGAAGCCAATAGGAGAGCTTTTTCCACTGACCTTGCCAGGTTCATGAGTTCAGGACAGCAATTAAGACATTTGAAGAAACCATCCCAGTGTTTTAAGCTGACCAAAAAAGAGTATGGTATTCTCACAAGAGAGGCTGTTCTCCAGAGGTTTCCTGATCAGTGTTACAGATCTGAAAGTTACTCAAAATAGCTCAGACAAGCTTTTGCTAGCATTCAAATGCTTAAGATATTGTTCTTAGTCTTTGAAGATTTTACACTTCTATCACCATTCCTTGCAGAGCTATTTCTATTCCATATACACATATGAATGCTATTCTGTTAAGTATGATTTGATGTGATGCACGTGAAAAATACTTAAAAGAATTAATTTTTAGCAAGGGTAGTTTGTCTTATTTTTTCCCTTTGCATTTTCTTCTTGTCTGTAAAAGTTTATTCCTTCAGTAGACTGGGTTTTGAGTCTGTTATTAATTTTTCCTATTTCTTTCATATTCCATTTTGTGGTTCGACACACATAAACTTTTAATAAGTCTGTTCCAGTTCTTGGAAATTGCTTCATTTTTGTATTCATTATGTAAAACAATTATACAGTGTAATCTAGATGATTCCATACATTGAGATAACTATTATAACAATGACAATATCTCCTGAGATACCTTGGGACATTTAGGAATTTATTTTCACTTCTTCATTGCTTTCTTCTCTTACCTTGTTCCACATCTATTTTTCCCATGTATACGTCAGAAATTTGTGCATACCAGATACAGCACGGTCATCTGGAAGATGTTCTTCTCCTTACAGATCTCTGTTCCACAAACATTATTACATTTAGGATTGGCCTTTTCCAGAAGATCTCCTTCATTTACTGGTGCTTACTATGCTCCCTATAGGGTGACAGTTGATAATTCAAAATCTATAGAAGAAAACAAGGAAAATATACAGTAATGCCATATTCCAGGATGGCTATGGAAGCAAATTATTTACCTTTTGTCTTATCAACTCAAATCTCCATTTCTTCTGATGTCTGTGCAAACGTCATCATACAGGACAGAAAAGCCTTTGTTCAACAATAGATTTTTCTTAGTGGAAATTTTCGGTCCTAATTTCTCCATCGTGCATTGAGACTGTGAAGGGAGGACCAATATCCTGGATGGAAGGTGAGAACAGAGATAGTGCTCATTCATTCTGGCAGCTGAGTGCACAATAATATCATTGGTTTAGTACAGAATGCATTGCAGAAATTTGTATTTAAAGCTATGGGGAAGTAAGGAATATTCTTTTTCTAGAGCTGAGTCTTAGGAACACTTAAATTCTGCTTGTGTTATGGCACCATTACTATGGATCTTACTTGGTAATGATTTTATTTTTACTTGATATAAAAGCTATTTTTCCCCCTTCATTTAGGTAATTAGAAAATAAGCATTTTCTTTCTTCAATGGTAGTTTTTTTCTTTTCATTACACTGCTCTGTGTGGTCTCTCTGCTGTAGTATGACCTTTGTCTTCCATCCTAAACTTGCTAAAATTGCCTTTTATGCACGCCACTGAAGAAGTGGCAGTTGTGCAACGCTAAGAGAAGGTGCATGCTGTCTCTGCAGACACATGCTTAATGTAAACTGTGTGCATCCTTAAACCTGTTATAATACTCCATGAATTTAGACACAGATTGTTAAGGTACAGGTTTGGTTGTGATAGTGCCAAAACATGCCCTCGGGGTGCAGGCTTACTGAGAGCAATTTACATTGCATGTTTCAGTCCTCAAAATGAATTTGTGCCACAAAAAACAGCATAGGACTTTTCTCCACATCCTCCTCACAACCACGTAATCTGGAAGAAAGCTAGTAGAAGCACTTCCATATGGAAAAAAGATAGCTGCAGCCAAAACAAGTTGTTCAGCTTATTAGAATCAGTATGAATAAGTTCATTGAAAATTTGGCATGTCTTAATGTTATTTTCTAAAGAAATGATTAAATGTTGATCATATTTATCATTTAAATGAGATTTTGAACAAATGACAAAATATTTTGTGCCTCAGGGCATAAATATTTTTACTATGTGAAAGTTTAGATTGTTGTGATAATTTCCAAGTTTGGTGAATGGCAGCATTTTAAAGCTAGTAAAAGCAATAAATAGTAATAAAAAAGCCCTAATACGCCTAAGTCCAAATTAGAAATTTACCTTTCAGGAAAAGATGCGATGAATAACTAATTTTACTCTTACCAGTAAAATACAAAAGATTTTTAAAAGTTTTAAAATTTATAAGCAAATCAAACAAGCATAAATTGTTTGTTAGGCAACACAGGTAACCTGTATTTGTGGCTGTCATGAAGACACCTGTGAGATGTCTTTGCTTCCCTGCACTGTGAAGATGCATTTTGATGAACAGGTTCATACAAACTACACTGAGCAGGAGTTGTCCTATATATCAAGGAAGAATATATTTTGATTACCATTCAACTAAGTCTGTTCATGGACCTTCTGACTTTGAAAAGAAAGGAATGCAGCTAGGAGCTGTGGATATGTCCACCTCTATACTGAACTCTATGCGTTTTGTGTCCCAGTTACGTCCTCTGGAATGATGATGCAAATTTCTAAAATTGCCAACTTTATGTTCCCACTGTACTCGGTACTTTTCATGCCACACCTGGAGTTCTGTGTCCAGTCCTGGTCTCCACAACTCAAGAAAGAATAGAAAGGAGTCCATGAAGATGACCAAAGGGCTGGAGAACCTGTCCTTTGAGGAAAGACTGAAGGAGCTACATTACCTCACCCTGGAGAAGAGAAAGTTTGGGGAGACCTCATCACAGTATCCTAGATTGTAAAGGACAGCTACAAAGAGGACAGAGGAGAAGACAAGGCAAAATGGGTATAAGTTGCATGGGTAGAGGTTTCATCTCAATATAAGAAAAACATTTTTACAGTGATAACAGTCATTCCCTGCAACAACATCCCTAGGGACATGACGGAGTTCCCAACACAAGAGGTTTACAAAATGATCTCATTTAGACTCCTACTACTAAGCCCTCCGGCTCTGTGGGGTTCCATGCTGGAGAGTGAGGTGTAGCGATCTCTAAGCAGCGTCTCCACAGTGAAGCTGCTCAGCAGGATCTGCTGAATGCACTCACACACGCGTGCACGCACAAACACATGGATAGCTTCTGTAATAAAGCCGACGGCAAAGAGATGGGAAGGGTCTTTCTGTGGGTTCCCAGAGGAGCATTTATTGCTTCCATACTGTGAAAGGTTCAGAGACAAAAGACCCGGAACATGGGAGAACTCAGGCTTTTATAAGGGGGCAGGGCAAAGGTGGGACTAGGGAATGGGGACCAATGGGGAAGCTCTGGAGGAGTGGTGAGGGGCAAGGGCCAACAGCCAGCTGCAAACGCAGAGCTGGGGTAGATTACCGTAACAGAACAATGCAATCCTGGGGTAGGTTCTACTGGTACTAGGGACTTGTCTTCCCGCAAACTATTTGTCCTTCGTAATGTAGGCTCACCAGCTGCTGCAGATTCCCTTTCCTGTGAAAGGCTAGACCAGAAGATCTTCCAAGATCCCTTCCAACCTGTGTTGTTCTGTGATTCTATGACTTAAATATCTTCCACTTGCAAAGGCCAGTGTGGTTCTTATATTTGGTGTCTTGCTTCTTATTTAACCATCACTACCTAAACAGAATTTTTCCCTTAATTTTAACAATTTAGCTATTTATTAAGTTACTGGTTATTAAGGTAACAGTCCATATACGTAAATTAAAATAATACAAAGCTATTTATGTCACGGAACAGAACATTTGGTGTTTTCTAGCTGAATACCTAGAGCCTAATTTGCAAAATGCTTCAGAATTAAAATTCATTTCTGATTCTTATTCAAGATATGAATTGCAGCTCTTGTATTATGTCCAAACAGGCTTTCCATTAGATGATCTTTCTGTCTGGCAGAGATTATTTTTGTATTTTGCAAATTTTACTGGCATAGGCAGTATCTGCTGAAGTGCTTCTCTTCGAACAATTTGCTTGTAGCTTCAAGCTATCAGGTATTTAGTCCTTATTGCCAGTTACCTAAACAGCATTTCCACTGCCGTAAAGGGTAATTATGGCAACCCTGCACCACAAAACTAATTTTGTCTGTCTGTAAAATATTTTTCATCGTATACGATTTCCATTATATTTTGGCAGACCAGACTTATGTATATATAAATATTTGTGGTTGATAATCTACCAAATCTATTTATTTTAGACCTTGAATTATGTTATTTTGAGGCAGAATAAGTTGCTTTTTAGACCTCATAGTGAGAGAGGTTTGCAGATTCATGTATGCTTTTCTGTCATTTCCGATGCAAGTCTTTCATGGAATGCACATTGCTGAGTGAGTCTGGCCTGCTTTCTATGGTGCCTTCCCTCCCTTTCTTACTACTTTCTCTGACATATGGTTTGTTTTATATAACAGAATCAAAGAGCCTACAATTTCTCATGCAGAGCTAAACCATGCAAGCTATCATGTCTGTGGTCTACTTTCAGAATGATATTAAGACAAAAAGGGGAAGACAGGGAATGCTCTTGAGAGCTATGACTGAGTCTGCCTCTTCACTTGCTCTGTTTTGTCATCAGCATATTGCCTGAACTCTGTGTCTTTCCTTTTCTG
Source organism: Ifrita kowaldi (assembly GCA_013398055.1). NCBI lineage: Eukaryota > Metazoa > Chordata > Aves > Passeriformes > Cinclosomatidae > Ifrita > Ifrita kowaldi. The sequence continues at coordinate 7,842 of VZRS01000629.1, read as the reverse complement.
GAAAGAGATTTTGTCGCCAGCTGGAAGGATGCAGGGAAGGACCATGAAGTTCACCTTCAGCAGACATGGCTGACTAAGGCTGACTAAGCCTCTCTTTACTAAGCAGACAGTAGTCATGAATGCACTGTTACTTTCTCTTCCCTTTTCAGTCCCTTTGTGCCCCTTTAACAGCTCTTACAGAACCTGCCTCCTTTTCCAAGAAGTTTCCAATGACGTTGTCTGCCATAGGATCACTCTAGCCAATATCTCCCTCCTCTGACAAAAGGCCTCAGAAAGATAACACCTAGTCACAGAACCTCTGCCTCCTGGCTCCCAGCACAATGTTATCTTTGGGTTATAACCTCATGACGTGCATGAAAACATTTTAATGCTACTGCAATAGATCTGACTCTAGAGAGAATGCTAATATTAACATGTATTTGAACTGGTCTGTATGGTTTGTGTCTTCTTTTTAAAATACATGTAGGACTTTTATGGATATAAAGGATTCATTTTCCCATGTATTTTATTTCTATTTATTCCATTTTAGGGCTATGGATCATCCTAAAAATTAAATGTTATATGCTACTGAGGGCTGTGGTATGTTTGTGTTGATTTGTTATCGCTTGCCAGTATATCAGGATTTGGAACAAAAGAAATCACAGTCTGGAAAATAACATTTTACACATTTGGTCCATGCTAGAATGATGTCTAGCACAACAAAATCCTTTTCTGTGATTACTGACCTTAGATGTTATACCACACAAATAAAATATAAATGTTTCAGAGCAGCTCTTACCATGACTGATAAGACTACCAGAAAAGTTTTGAACAACTCCAGTATCAGGCCAGTGGCTTTACCACATACAACATTGAAAAAGGAGACAACACATTTTTTTCTTTCAGAAGCTGTGTCACTTGGTTCCTTCCACGTCCTTAAGACACCGAGTGTTTTGGTTCGTCTGTCTTTCAGCACTGCAAGGTACTTTTAAGCAGAAAGGCTGAGGTGATTTGCTGTTGAAATGTGACACAATAATAAACTGCTTGAGAATATTTTAGCCATGAATGAGGTAGTGTACTAAGTGTGTGCTGACCTAACCTACTCCCACTTTTTCACCTTCCTTTTTTACCTTAAGGAAGGAGAGATGGCATTCTTCTTGTCCCACTCACTCTTCTATCTGAGTAAGGAGCAGAATAAAGATAATGCAAGCAATAAATTGTTCAGTTACAGTTGCAATTCTGGATTGGAACATGTTGGATTCTCCAAACACATAACAGAAATAGGTTCTTGGCTGTATTAAACCAGCCAGTGGGAAATCCATCAGATCCTGGGGGCAAGCCACATATCACATCTGGCTAAAATTCAGAAACTGGCAGAGTTTCACTGCTTTGGGAAATTTAAAGTGAATGTGAAGTTCAACTTCATCAACAATTTTAGTTACTTCTTGGGAAATTAATATAGTACAGATGTCTAGCATTTGCAATCCTGTACCAAAACCTGTAAATCAAGAAGTGAAACACTCCTAGTTTTCACTGAACATTTTGTTTCATTATAGTCTATTCCTGGATCCCTTAATTTTTCTCCTAAAAATACTGATTGCAAATATGCAATATAAATTAGATTGTGTAATGTTAAATAGTATATGTTCTTACATCTGATTGATCACAATAGTGTTTTAAAACACATGAAATTGTGAGATAGGCAATTTAAATGTTAACTCAAAAGAAACGAAAAGGGGTGGATTTACAATTGGGCTGTGTTAACTTTTTATGATTAAGCATCCAGCAAGACAATAAAAAAACATTCCCATAATAAAATTTCTTTCTCTTTTTCATGTATGATAGCTTGCTTTGAATAGTAGTTTTTTGGAACATAAATCTGTTGTTCTGCTGAAAATATTGTCATACTATAGAAATCACCACATCAAACTGCTGTTTATCAGAGAGTTGCCTGTTAAATTCAACCAAGAAATACACAGCAGTAAGCACTGTCACTTTCACCACCTACCTTACTGAACAAGATAGTTTCCTAAATTGACTATTTCTAAACGTCTCCAGTGTCATTCTCCATGTATTTGTTTTGTTTTCTGTTCTTTTCCTGTCCTTCCTAATCTCATATTACCCACCATGTGTTTCTTTTTTTTTCTCTAGTCCATGCCTGAACATCCATTTTCTTTTTATCCATAGCTGAAACTCTTACTTGGAATTTGATTGGATTTTATCTTTACTAGTACAACTCCCTTTGAGATTCCTCTAATTCACATGACTTTGTCTGAGACTTTTTAACTACTCTAATGTTTTCCAATTGCTTATCATGCTCTTAGTCACTTTTATTTGCTGTGGAGGAGATATACTGCAGATTTCTGAACTCTTCTTATTAGCCAGAAAAGCTGTGGGTCAGATTTTCATCTGAACTTTTTCAGTATATTTTGACTGAAAATTTCACTAGTATGTAATCTAGAAGCATTTTTCTTAGCTAGCAATTTGACTCCATTTCAGTCATGTAGATGGAAAACTGAGGCAGAGATTCATGACCTAACTCTGTGTGGTGTTTTCTGCTAATATTTTTGTGGTTGTAGTGAGGTGGGTGTCTTCCAAGTAGCAAGTGAATGAAAAGAATTATCCTTGAGTTTTACCAGGGGAGGTAAAGATTGGATCTTCGGAAAGAATTCTTCTCTGGAAGGAGTTTCAAGCATTGTAAAAGGTAGCCAAGGAGACGGATAAGTCACCATCCCTGGAGGTGTTTAAAAAACATGTAGATATGGTGGTTAGGGACATGGTTTAGAGGTGAACTTGCAATATAGAATTTATGGTTGCACCTGATGATTTAAAGGGTCTTTTCTGGCCAAAATAGTTCTATGATTGTACTAATGAGGAGTTACAATGTTACAATGAAATGAGGAGCAGAAACTGTTAAGAGTAGGAAACAAGGAATCCATAAAGTGTTGCATCCGGGGGGCTTTTTCAAGAATAAGTTTGTGGCCACACCTTTTCATAACTACTTCTTTTACATGTCTTCTCTTACCATTCTTCAGGTGATGCATTACAGAAGCCATCAGTGTATTTCCCCTTATTGCACATAGTCCTCACTGTACTGGTGTTCTTAAAATCCTAGATTGGTTTCAATACTAAGAAAAATACCAATGTGTTTGTAAGATGCAGGATTATACGCATACATTATTCATATGTGAGACACTAAAAAGAATTCCTGTAAATTGCTGTCTGAGTTTGCTCTCTGCATGTTTTGGTATTGATATCATGGTTTTGTAGGTGGTTCTCTGATAAATGACTCCACCTATTCCACAGAAAACCTTGTCTTCTAAATTATGTTTTGACTATGATTTCAGTTCAGTAGTTTGCCAAAAAACATTAATTTTTGTGCTAGAAATGAGGTGGTCCTAAGTGGCATATATCATTAATCTGCTGTTTTCAAATAACCATGCTATTTTTTTTCTTTTGTAGATATTTCCTTTCTTTAAATAAAGTACAGCTACTATTTTAAAATATGAGCTGCTTTTGATAATAAGATAATGCCAAATTTGAGTTTTGTCCAGTGTTTCTATGTAATGAAAATTGTATTTTCAAAAATGTTGATGAGTCAGTTTTGGTAGTGAAAAAGGCTCCTAGTTTTTGAAAAATAAACGTACATAGTCTAATATTCACACCCTGAGAAAAGCACAATTCCTAGGGAGCAGATATCTTTGTCCCTGATCACTGACAAAGACTGAGAGGTGTGCACACCTCTCAGTTCAGCCTTCATACTTCAGCATATCCTCTTAGAGGTGGTGCAGTTTTGTTTTCTCTGGGGTTGTCTTTAGGACATTAGACAGAATCCATTAATCTTAATAAGATTTACTGAATCAGAGAGAAATCAGAGTATTTGAATGGAAAGTTATAGATTGCTTACAATACATAGATTACACACAGGAAATTTGGTAAGGTATTTCACATCTAAAATCTGATGATACAATTCATAAACATGTTAGGTGAAGTTTCAAAACAATTTTGGAAGATTTTTTAGAGATTTTTATTTGCTAGGAAAGCTACATGGATTCTGACTCCAAATTTCTGTGGAAGTTTCCACTAGCTGTGTTTTCTCAGGACATTTGCAGTGTCTTCAATGATCCCCAGTGCTAAAGGCAGCACCTCTATGACTGTTATGAGAATAATAGTCTTTTTTTTTTCCTGTAGCAAATAGCCTATGCTGTGATCTCTGTCAGCAGCAGCAGAGGCTGTTTCTAAAGGATCTCTTAAACTTTCCCTATATTTGTCCACTCTGCTGTGAAGCAGAAATGATTGCCATTGAATAATCACAAAAGCTCCCACAGTGAAGGCAACTATGTGAAGCATATCTTTAAAAGCACAAGAAATGTGCATATTCACCTAAGAAGTATCCTCTTGTGATAACATACCAAGACATGACTTTGAATCTGTATCTGATTAAATTTTAGAACTTGAACCATGTATAATTAACAGCATGTGGTACTTCATCCTGATGACACATCCTATCTGTTTAAAAGCAATTTCTCAAAGAAAGACAATATCTATATTTCTAAGACTTTTTAAGTTCATGCATGTTATGAAGGATGGCAGTCCAAAACAGCAGTTCAGAATAAACTTGAAACATAAAAGAATATTTTTAGTGTTTCTACTAAAATGCAAATGAGTTCTTTCTAATATTAGGAATCGAGCAACAAACACAGTTTCACTATATAAAATAAGTGTAGCACAGTTTATAAATATTTTAGTCATTAAAAACATTTCTTAAAGTTATGCCTAGAACTAGTAGTGACTTTCCTTTTTAACAAATATATTCTGATGTGTTCACTTTTAAACTACATCTTAGGAAATCTATATAAATGAACAGAGGTGATCAAATCTGTATTCCATTAAAAAATACCATAGGGCTCAGCATTTATTGTGTTGTTACAAAATGAGAAACTGAAGGAGATGGGGGTCTATATTTCTCTTAATGAGTATGTGCAATTTCCATTAAAATTAATGATAAGCATAGCCCAAGAACAGACAGCATCTCAAGTTTGAGATTACATCCTGGTTTTCTACTCTTTAGGTCATTTTAAGAGTAACGCATAAAGCCCCAACACATTATCCCGCAGACTCTGTTAGGAAAGTTTGAAAACTTGTTTCCTTGTAGAATTAGAGTTTAGCCCAGATTATAAAATTCTAGTTAAATACGAATTCTTATCTGCTTAATTTTTTTCGTTTGTCAAACCCTGACCACAGAATGCTTTGTTTCTTTAGACAGGTTAGCAGTAGTAAATCCCTTGTGTAATTTGTTAAATCAAGGGGTTTATAAGAAGCTTGCCTTTATTATACTACTGAAATCTTCCGTAATTGCTGAGTACAATGACAAGTTCCATCACCGTGTTGTCTCTAAAAACTAAGGCACTATGAGGCATCCCCATTTAACACACTGTATATCTTAAAATAAATGTTTATTTAATTATATACAGAGGTTCTACCTCACGGAGGCCTCTAGAAACAGTGGCTCCTTGTCTTGTCATGGAAATCCTTGTAATGCAGAGGAGACAGATTGTAATGGCAACTAACTAGTACTTACATCTAAAAAAACAGTGTTCATATTTTTTTCATAAGTTGCAACAAATAATGTTACAATGTATACTATGCAGTGGATTGCTCTATTCCTGGTGCAGAGCAGCCTTTGATGACAGAAGACTCTAAGATAAGGAAGTAAACTCCTGCACGGTGTGCACATCTTTTCATCAGCACACAGTGAAAAAATGTCAGATAAGACACAGTCATGAGAGAGCGGATTAAGGAAAGAAAAATATTCCCTTTCTTAATTTTAAATGCACAAATTACATTCTGCTCCTTCTGTGCTTCTAGAAGCCTTTGTCCTGCACACAAGTATGTGGAAAACTTTTTTCTTCTCCAGCAAATGGGATTATTCATCTGAATGCATTGTTTATCAGCTGACCCTATTTTAATGATTTCTTTTTTTAATATTTGCAACCTCAACCCAAGTGCCATTGAATCTCAGCTGTTGGAGAAGGGAATATTCCATTTCCTTCCTAGAGTTGTATTATATGTGTTTTCATCAATACAACCAAACTTCTATTGAAAAAATCCAATCAAACAAAGAAACCAACCAACCAAACCCTAATAAACAACCTTGCTGTGGTGTGAAGGTAAATGAAAAAGTCAGTAGCAACAAAAATGTAACTTTTAGAAACCTGTGAGCCAGGATGGACCTGCTGGGAGAAGGAACAGATTTAACACACATGATAAATGCACCAATAGCTGTGATTTTGCACTCTAATTTATTTTTTATATCTCTTTTTTTAGATGTGGTGCTCCTGCTGGTACATTTTCAACCATAAAATGTTTGTGCAGTGAATGGAATTCAATTAATCACTTAATATGTCAGAGAAAACAATTGAAAATGGAGCACTAGGGAATTTCAAAGTATTTCATCCTATCTGTATCAATAAGCATGGAGTGCTACAAGCATATCACCTTTCCTCATTGGGATGGCAATGGAAATGCCCACAGTATTCTGCAGAAATAGGAGTAGTTTAAAAAGATCTGTTCAATGATGAATTAAAACAAGATCAAAGAAGAAGTAAAATTTTAAAATGCTCTGAAATCTGAAGTGTTTTTCCACTTATCTGCTTTCTTATTATACCTCCTGATCTGGGAATACCTGATGTTTTATTAGAGCATTGTTTGAGGAAGCAAAGAGAAGCTTCTCTTCTGTCATTTAACTGGTTCAAACTCATGCCTTCAAGCTCTGATTCTTTTTCCAATAAAAACCAATAATAAAACTTTTTATTGTTCTGGACTCTGAAACATACCTCAGACAGCTAACTGGTTCCCATAAATACTTGTATAGCTGAGTAACATCTTTCAAATTTGGTCACTGATGTCAAAGAGAGTTTTTTTATATCTATTTATCTTGACAACTACCAACGCAGAGATAATTTTCTACTTGAAATTATGGGAAAGTATTAGTAGATCCTTCAAACAGAGAGACATTATCTATTCTGGATAGAAACTGGCACAGCCTAAAGGACTGCTGCTTTAGGTAATTATGATGTAAAAATAACAGAAAGTGATCTTTATTACATCTGGATGAACACATTCAAAGATGAAATCACAAGCTGGGGACCTAGTCTTCAGAAGCAGAGTATGTGCGGGAACAATACTCACATTCAGGCTAAATTGTTCACTGACTGGTATAAATAGGCATATTTATGTAAATGGTGTTTAATGATAAAATCATAATTATCCATGCCATCAAATAAAAACATAAACAAAAACCAAGCAACCAAACAAAATACCCGGAGACCTATCTGAGCTACTTCTCCCCTTCTTTAACCACTATCATTGCAAATTTTTTCACTTATATTTATTCAGAGCTTCCGGTATCTGTCACTTAACTTTGCACTTCTAAGAGGAGTCTGATAGGACTTCTCTATAACCTCCTGTTACGATCCGGTTTAAACTCAGAAAAGCAAAGAAAGCTAAGTCTCCGTGCATAAACCAGAAAGAACTTAGAAGGTTCTAAATATTCCCAGAAACGAGATTAAAACTAAACGAGGTTAGATGTTGTTGCCAAAAAATTGATGTATTTTATTTAATAGTAGAGAGGCAAAGAGAAGGAAAGAGAAAAGAAAGAAAGAAAGTTAGAAAAAGAGGTGTGCATGGGGGGTTGGGGGGACAGGGAGAGGTGACAGGGGTTAGGTGGAAGCATATCACCCATCCAAGGGTCCTGATGACGTCTCGTTGCTCCCCTCCATCTTCTGGTGGTGAGGGTCCCCCGTCGCCACCATGGCCACGCTACCACACACCGCCACATGCTGCCACATGCCGCCACACGCT
>VZRS01000605.1:0-27292 GCA_013398055.1 Ifrita kowaldi | reverse complement strand
AGAGATCACAGAATCAATCAGGATGGAAAACACCTCATCAAGCAGACCACATCCAGTCTTTCCTTGAACACCCCCACGGATGGTGACTCCACCACCGCCCTGAGCAGCCCATTCCAGTATTTAATCACCCTTTCTTCCTCCTGATGTCCAACCTGAACCTCCCCTGGCACAGCCTGAGACACAGAGACAGACACACATCCCCATACATACATACACACATTTATATGTGTATTTTAGACATATCAAGGGCAAGCAAGCCGTAAGTGCCAAAAGCCACCCCTGCTGCTTGGAGTGAGATGTGCCCTGTCTGCCCTGGGATGGATTTCACTGCCCTGCTCCAAGCATTTCCAGCAGTTTTCCAGCTGTTTCGGGCATGGGGAAGAGGCAGGGGGAAAGGACATCCTGAGCTCTGCGTTACAGAGCTGCAGGAGTGCCTGTCTGAGTATGAAGGGGAAAGGCTGAACGAGGATATTTAGATCCGAAACTCTTTTAAGCCTGATTTTTACCATGCAAATTTAGGGCAAATGAGCTTGAGTAGGAAGTCAAGTTTTTCCAGATGTGGCAATAGATTCCCATGACCTGAACCCTCCTGCTGTCCCCACACTGTGCAATAACCAGCACCCACAGTGACACCTTCCCTGCAGCAACACAGCCAGAAATTCAGGACACCACTGTGGCCTCAGAGCACACCTGGGAGCAGAGGAGCTGCCACACAAAACCCAGCCAGGCCCCAAATCACACCACCCTCCCCAACCTACCCAGATGTTTCCCAAAAGGGAAAAAACTCCCACAGCTGCAATTAGCTGAATGCCAAGGAGAGAAAATGCCCCCCAGTCACGACTATGCCAATGGCAGCTGGGATGGGAAGCTTTGGAGGAGCCCAGACTTCCCACCACCACCTTTCCTGACAGACTGGCAGTGTCTCTGCTGAATCACCACCCTGTGACTCCCTGGTGATTGAGTGCAAGAGTAGAATTCCTTGTAATTTCTCAGGGAATCACAAGGAAGATGCACACAGGGTTGGTCTCATGCTGACTCTAATGAGGGTTCAAAGCAGGTTGTTCCTCTTCTCATCCTGCTGGTTAGGGGAAGGAAACATCTGGAAAGCCCTCTTGGTTCAAATATAACCCCAGAGGTTTCTATTTGGCTCTTCCCTGCTCCACACTCCCCCAAAAGAGCTTTGCTTCCCCTACAGAACCTGAGGCAAAGAGATTAATTAGTAATTGAAATTTGTGTGTACCAGCTCTTTATCTACAGCTCCAAGAGAGGAGGTAACAAGGAATTAACTAACAAGAAATTAGCTACTAAGGTAAACTTCTGCTTGTAAGTTCCAGCCACGTCAGCACAGGTCTCCAGCAGACAGGAAAACCATCCTCTTCCTCCTCACCCCCTCCAGCCAGGCTGCAATCCCCAGAGCCACACGTCCCCTCCTGAGCTTGGAGGGCCCAGAAACACAAATAAATCTACAACTTTAAAAAGTTTTCAGTAAAAATTATGTTTTTAATGTGCCAAGCACAGCCTTAGAGGGCTCCAGGAGCTGTGCTGCTGTGTAATTAGTTTAATGAGCATGTCCTGATTAGTCCCAGCCCCCAAAATCTCCATCAGATGCCTTGAAGTGCAAGCCATGGCTCAGCTCACCTGCCAAGGAGGTCTCTTATGCTGAGGATGAGGGTGTCTAAGACATCTGGGATCAAGAGAAAACACCACATCCGAGCCTCCCCTCTCCTCAGGAGGTTGCCAAGAGCAGGCAAGAGCAGCTGGAAAGCAGTGGAGCATGGAAAGATTATTTTAAACATCACCAAATGCAATTGAATAGGTCCTTGAGCATCAAGCAGGGCCAGCTGGTGCCAGCCAGGACCCATCTGCCTCAGCTGATCCAGATCAGAATCTTCATCAGTTATCAGCAAGTCTTTACACAGCCCAGCTGTGCCCCAAAAATACCAGCAGGTCCCCACAGGGCCTGGTGTTACCCTGGGGAGAAGGGAAGATCAAGCATCTCATTATGCCCCTGCTCATCAGCAGCCGGTCCCACCCCAGTCCTGCTGGGGACTAAAGCTGAACATTCTAATTAAGTTCAGAGCAGCTGTCATTAATTGAATTCCAGCTCTCAACAACCACAGCAATGTGCAACAGCTTTTTTTTCTTTTATTTCTGAACCAAGCCCACTGTGGGCCCGAGGACGATCAGAACTCCAGGACCAGAGGGCAGCGAGCCACTGGGGGAGCAAAACCAGCACAGGGAGTTGTGGGGTTGTGCAGGGACAAGGCAGCTGGTCCCAAACAACACCTGAGGACAGGACTGGCTCTAGGGGGTGAAGGCAAGCCTGCAGGAGAGTGCAGAACCTGGCTATCCTGCTGCCCTCACAGCCCAGCCACTGCAGGCAGCATCTTCTGGGCACAGAGATCTCCAGGGAACCCCACACTCAGTTTTTCCACAGGGTAGAATAACAAGAGATTTTTTCATGTTGGTCCTTCCCAGGGCTACAGGAGCCTCAGAGTCAGCTTGTAAAACCTTCAGTGCTTGCCTGCTTTTGTGCAGCTCTCTTGAACCTTGTGACATTTGCTTTTCCATCCCATCAGAGTCCCTGTGTGGGTGTCACCGGGCTCGGTTCCAACACGTCACCGTGTCCGATGTCCAGCTCCACCTGGATCCCTGTCGGCTGCAGGGAGGAACAGAGCAAAGCTTATCCTCACACTGCTTGGACTCTGCATCACTCCATCACCTGCCTCAGAGCCAAAAATCCCAGTTACATCCCCCTGAGGATTTCCTTCTGCTGGTGCCCCGGTTTTAACTGGGCCTGCTGAATGCAGAGATACAAATAGAAAATGCAATTTAGCAAGGAAAGAACATCTTGCTCGCAGACATCCCCAGACACACCATTATTTAGCACATCCAGGATGCATTTCGCTGCCCAGCACAACACCATACTCGAATTTGTTTGGATCAAGCAGCAGAGCAGGCTCAGAGCCAGGAGGCTCAGGCAGTGCTCAAGCTGAAGTCACCTTTGAAGGTGTTAGAGCCATTTCCACAGGACCTTCACTACCCACACACCATCAGGAGAGTGAGACCCACATCAGGAACACAGTGCCCTGGATTGGAAGTGCTGCCACTCATTTATCCTGCCTTTAAATATCAGCCCAGGCTGTTGGGAACAGATGCACTTCTCTTGTGCAGCATCCAGCCAGGCTGCACGAGCTCCTCCCACACTGCCAGCGCTCACCCAGCGAGGCTGGGTCCTGCCCTGCTCCCACAGGAGCCAGGGCCAAGTCCCACAGCTGCTCCTGCATTCCCAAGGGATGGATCCAGGGAGCCCCACCTGCCGGGGTGACTTTGCCAGGGAAGCAACACGCTGTGTGGTGGCTTTCTCCCAGGTGGCTTCTCTGCTCTCCAGCAGCACCCGGGTGCTGGGCACGAAACTCCAGGAGCGGCCGAGGGCTGGCTTCAGTGGGCCAGTGCTGCTGTCCCTTGTCACCTGGTTGGTCACCTGCAGCACAAACAGATTTATCAGTGCCCAGGAAAAGCAGTGCCACTCAGTGTAATGGAACTGTGGAGGTCACTGGGAAATCCTGGCCAGGCTGCTGCTTCTAGGGAGGTTTTTCCTTCTCCATCCTGAGCCCTCCTTCAGCTCCTCTGCCACCCCCTCTGAACACAGCCCAGGTAATTGCCCCACACAGTACTCGGGGAGCTCACTCATATCTGCAAGCTGCATCACTCCTGGTGCTGAAGTCACCACAAAGTTTAACTTGGGGCCTCCAAGTGTCCTTCCAGACGTGCTGTCCTTGTCACTTTATCAGAATGAAGGGCAGGACTGTCTCGACACCTTCCAGTGCCAGGCTCAGCAGCCCACCATCTTCTGGTGTGGCCTTCCCAGTTCAGACACATTAACTGTGGTCCCACCCACCTGTCTGGGTGCATTGGCAAATGTAATTGCTTGGCCAAGAGCTGGGGAAGGCTCCAGCAGGGCTCTTTCCAGCTCCTGTGGGATGATGCAATGCCCTGCAGTTCCTGCAAGGTGACTGAGAGGTTACCCAGGGAGCTGGCCAGCCCCTTAAATGAACGGTGTTTTATCAAAAATAAACACAACCAGCCTTTCCATCTGCCTGTACTTAACTCTGCCTTGCTCAATCCAGTGAATGCCGTGCTGGCTGAGGACAGCAAGAGCAGGAGGCAGCACACCAGCCCAGGTCTTGCCCCATGCTTGGAACAAGACATCTGCAGGCTGCAGAGATGTCAGGGAGCAGGGCACTGTGGGGTTCAGGCTTAGCTGAGAGTGGGGTCCCCTCTCCCCCAGGCTCCAAAGCCTCCCCACGGCTCCTCACCACACACCAGTACATGAAGGACAAAGCCCAGCAACGCTCACCACAACAGCAAGGCTGAACTCCCTGGCCAGGGTCTTCAGCTCCCTGGACAGCTGCATCATGAGGGCCAAACCTGGAGCAAGACAAAGCATTTGGCTGTCTGGGGATCAGCCCCCAAAGTGCATCTTGGAAGCAGCTGTCATCTGGATTTGCAGGAGCAGCACTGGATTCAGTGCCAGCGCTCGTGTTCATGGACACCTGCGCTGGACCATTGCCCACCCTGTCCTATCTTAGAAGGCCCAAGGTCAAAATACCCTACAAAAGCACCAGGAGCTCCAGACAAAGCTGGCCAGGTTGATTTAGCAGGTACAGGACCCATCTCTCAAGTTCACAGCTTCATTTCCTACAGCCCACAGCTGTGAGGGGACCTCCTGTGATAGCACTGGCTGCCACCCAGCTGTGCAAGACCCTCTGGATGGTGTTTGAGGGGGCTCCTTGGTGTCCTCACTTCTGATTTATGGTCCTTTCTGGCAGAAAGAGTTCTGCAAACTGTGCCAGCAATCATTATGTATTTGTGACACTGTAAGAAGTTTTCATTTATGGGCCAAGAGTTCAGTGCCTCCTCTGGATGGGTTTCACAGCCAGCTGCAGTGTTTGCTGCTAACACCACAGAGTCCCCCTTTATCCAGCCCCAAAGGAAAAGCTGGGAGCAGTCACATCCGCATCTGTCCTGCCTCAGCCCCCACTCCAAGCACAGCACACGTGGGTGGAAGAGGCTCTTCAGGACGAGCAGAGAGCTCTGCAGCCTCCTGGCACACGTAGTGGCACAGCTCACCCTCTGACTGCCTGCCACCCAGCAGAGGGTAAATCACAGCCGACACCGAGTCCAGCACCACCATCTTGAGAGGTCCCAGGGAGCTCACGACCTGCAAGGAGGCACCATGTGCAACGTGGAGTAACAAATCCTGCAGTTTTGGAGGTTGTGAGCTGCACAGAGGCTCCAATGCCCCCAGGATGAGGCAATCTGGAGTCACTTGTCAGGCACACAAGCCCTGCTGCCCTCCCTGCAGCTTTGGGGAAGGGAGAGGGGCCCGGAGCCTTGCTCCTACCTGCTGGGAGAGGCGATCCCGCAGCTCCTGCAAGGCACTCAGCAGCTCATAGATGCTGAACACACGGACCACCTGGACCCGCTGCAGAGCCTCCAGCTGCGGCACAAAACACAGCCTCAGTCTCCCCAGGACTCGTCCTATTCCTCCTGCCCCAGCTGCCACCAGCTCTCTGCATTCACACCATGGCACGGAGCCAGAGAGCCTCACTGTTCCACATTTGCCTCCACCCCATCAACACCGCTGTCCCTATTGCACTGATGCAAAAAGCAACACGGATTGAGCTCAGGGAGCGAAGTCCTGCAAGTCCAGCAAGTCCCTCCCTTCTCCCAAGAAAAACAACAAAGAGCAATGTCTGTCCTGAGCATGGCACCCACCGAGCCATGGAAGGAAGAGTCTGGACCCAAAAAAGGGGACAAAGGCAGAGCTGGAAAGACAAACCATCTCTGGGGTTTTCTGCAGGCAAGAGCAAAGTGAGTTTTAGACAGCAGAGGAACCAGCTCCAGGGGAACTTGCCTGCTCTTCCTCATCTTCTGTCTGGGCTCGGAGCATCTGGTAGAGACGGGAGGCGGTGAAACCCCCCGTGGAGTCGAGAAACAGGACGTGCTGCTTGAGGCCCAGAGACACACTGGCTGCAATGCCCAGGCACACCTGGGGGAACAGGGACGGGGGTGTGACATGTCCCTTCTGCTTCACGTGCCTGATGGCACCATCTTCACCCTGCCTGTCCTCTCCCCTGTCCTCCACCCCTCTCACCTGTGTCTTCCCGCTGCCCGGTGCTCCCATGAGCTCCGTCACTTCCCCCGTGTACAGCCCCGAGTCCAGCAGCTGGTCCAGGCTTTGGGATGGACACAAGGTGGGATTATCAACACCCCTTCAGCCAGAATGGGGGGGCCCGGGACGCAGCAGTCCCCAGATATTTGTGCCTCAAGTCCCCTTCCCAAATGGCAACATGCAGGCAGGTGCATGGGGATGGTCTGGAGATGGAAATTCAAAGCCTGTGCTGGCAACCACAGCCTTGTGCAGCGAGCCCAGCCCCGGGCAGAGCTGGTGGGAGATGCACCCACCTTGGGCTGCCAGTGGGCAGGATGGCAGTGGAGCTCTTGAGCTCCTCGTAGAGGTCTGCTCCATTGGCAGGGAAGGCAGAGAACTGGGCCAGGAGCACACGTCTGACTGCAACCAGCGCCTGGGGGCAGAGGGATGTCTGGAAACGGGACTGAGCAAGTCCAGGGCCAATATCTACTGCAGAAGGTCTCCCCAGATAAGCCCATCCTTGTCCATGAGCCAAACAGCTTTGAGCTCTCTGGTTAATGTACCAGGACTTAGGAACAGTCCCTTTTACCTTGTAAGACAGGGAACACTTCTGGGCAACATCCTCCAGGTCTGAAGACACAAAGTCCACCACTGCAAATAACATGAGGGACAAGAAGTTGGAAGCTGAGCCTGATCAGACCACAAACACCACAAGACAACCAGCTTGGACAAAACCTGCACCAACAGGCAAAGTGTCTGCACCCTCTGTCAACACTGCAAGTGGAGGAGCTTTTCCTCTGAGATGGCCCCATCACCCATCACAAAACAAACTGTTTCTTGCAAAACAAAGCAGGGAGAGAAGCTGGTAAAAATTATCCCTATTTTGCTCAAGAGCAGCCCAGCACCTTTTCCTTCCCCTCTAAGGGCAGAAGGTGCCCAGGGTGCAGCATTCCAGGAAGCTGGGCATTTTTCAGAGGGAAAACTGCACAAAACCTCCTGAAATACCATAACAAAAGCCATAATTGATCAAGCCTCAATAAGCCTCTGCAGGGATCTCTACCATGTCCTTACACTCTCCTGCTCCTATGGAGAAGTCCTGACTCACTGCATCCACCCAGGAGGACCCAGAAGACATCCAGCAAGGAGGACATCAAAGGATATTCAACCACCATCACCCTCCCAGGATTTGGGATGATACAGGTTCACCAAATGCATAGGGGATGATGCTGCCCAACCCGAGACCCTGATGCCAGCCAATTACCTGTCCTGATGCCATTGGCCCTGAGAAGCTGGATCATGTCTTCAGTGAGACCAGGGCAGAGCCCAGCCCGCAGGACCACCATGTCCACAGCGTGGGAGAAGAGCAGAGATCTGCAAAGGAGATGGGAGAGAGGAATTCATAGCATCACTGAGGTTGGAAAAGACATCTAAGATCATCAACTCCAACCCTCAACCCTGCACTGCCAGGTCCAACACTGAGCCATGCATGGTGCCTGCCCCTGGAGCGGGGGAGAAGCCACCCAAGCTGTGTCTGGGATGGGTGGTTACGGTGTGTGTTTAATTCCCCTTTGGGGCCAAACAGCCCCAAAAAATCCTGCACGGGGGGCACGGGGGCATCGCTGCGGCTGGGGGAGCACAGCGGGCGGGGGGACCTCATCCCCGGGCGGGGGGACCCCATCCCCGGGCAGAGACATCCCCCACCCCGAGTCACCTCCAGCAGAGCCCCACGATGGTTCCCCACCGCCCCGGGCTCCCCCGCCCCCCGCAGCCCCGGCCGGGGCACCGCGGGCCCTGCCCGCTCCCTTCCTGCTTCCTGCGGCCGGCGGAAGGGCCCGCACCGCCCCCCGGCCCATCGCTGCCAACCCGCCCGGGTTTCCCTTCCCCAGCCCCTCCGCCGGGGTTAGCGCAGCGCTGAGGTCCCTTCCCACCCAAACCATCCCGGCATCTGTGACGCTCCCAAGGCTGGGTTTGTCCAGGCTCATCAGCCTGGACGTGCTGCTGGGTGGGAAATGAAGGCGCGCCGAGGGCTGAGGGGCTTTGCTGCCCTGCAGGTGTGGGGAGCCATGAGCGCCTGCTTGGCTGCACTGGGGACTTGAATTTCTCCTGGAAAAGCTGTTTTTTGGGGTATTTATTATTATGATGTTTTTCTTTCCCAGCCGAGGCCTGAAGAGGGCTCTCGGCACTCGCTGCTGAGCCTGCCCTGCCTTCTCAGCTCTGCCTTGAGCATCAGCAGCACCCAACACCCTTTGATTTTATAACTCAGTTTACCTGCAGTGCTGCCGCTTGTGACAGCGTGGCTTCATTCTGCCTGACGTGAGAAAGGCAGTGCTGTATCCCACGAGGACTGAAATGAAGCCGGCTGAGCCTTCCCCAGTGCCTAAAACCATGTGGGAGGGGGTTTCTGGTGTGTTAATCCAAATGAATGCTGGAAAAGCCACTGCACTGAGTCTATCCAAGGTAGGGGTGGCATCTTGCACTTTCCACAGCTGTTGTCCTTGTGCCTTGGAACTATTCCCACGCAGGTGAGGGTGTGGGAGCTGTGCTTGATGAAGCTGCCTGCAGCTGTGCTGCTGATGATGCGCTGTGAAGGGATTTACAAATGCCTTTGGAATCACCTCCTGCCCGAATACCAGGGACCAGGTAATGCTGCTGGTGCCAGTCAAACAGGAGACAGGGGCAGGGCAGTCCTGTGCCAACCTCTGCTGCATAAGAGCCATGAGCCACAACACAGATCACAGAATTAAAGACAATGATATTTTTCCTTCTGGCAGTGTCTTGGTCAGCCCATGCTCTCCTCAGTCATTTCCCCATCCTGCCAGTTCCCCTCTTTGCTTTATAACTGGGATGCTGGTAGGTACACTGGGGAAGGCAAGGCCTGTGTTTGAGGGGAGATAAGTCACAAAGCAGAATTCCTCCATCGTGACCCCTGGGAAAGAGGGGAGATTGAAAGGCTCAGTTCTCTTGGAGCTCTGTGCTACTCTGTCTACTGGTGTCACTCAAATTGAGCCACTCATCACACAGTTCCAGTATGTTCCAGTCCAGACCTCTGTGTTAGTCCATGTCACTGTGTTGCTGAATGACCACGTGTGGGGCCAGTGGCAGTGCCAGACATGGGTGGGATTTCCAGCGGGATGGGCTCCCGCAGGCCCTGCAAGGAGGAGGAGGCAGCGCTGGCTGTCAGTCAGCTTTCCATCCCAGGGAATTCTGGAAGGTGCTGGGCACTGCTGCAGCTGCTGGCCTGGGGCCACTTGTCCCTGAGGCTCAGCTGTCTCATGCTTCCCTAAATAGAAAGGGAAAAGGGTCTGAGCACTGTGACAGGGGTCAGCCATCCCAGCCGTGGGCTTTTTTTGGCATGAACACCCCCTTCCTGCTCCCCACATCCTCTGCAGCTCTGCAGGCAGAGGGAAGCTGGGATTTGCCTGGCAGGTGGGAGAGGATTCCCTCTTGTTGCAGAGGGCTGCTGCCTGCTTGCAGCCAGGTGCCCCCCCGAGCTGGCCCTGGCTTCCAGCCCTCCCCGGGCGTAGAAAGCACGAGGGGACAAGGAGGGGGCAGGCTGTGGTGACAGGTGACACTGACAGGCAGCAGGAGCTGCCAGGTCCTGCCCAAACTTGGAGTGGGAAGTGAGCTCTGTCCTCAGCCACACAGACTCTCTGTAGTGCTGGCAGATTTCTTTAATTCCTTTTTTTTTGTTTAAATTGACTCCCAAGGATCTATGGTGGTGGGAAAAGCTTCTGAGAAGCCACAGCCTTGAAGAGCAATTTAGGTCTTCATTTTCAAAACTCTTCAGCCTGGTAAGCTGCTTTTATTAATGTGTGTTAATTATATGTCAGTCTCATGGTGGAACTCAGCTTGGGGGATTAGGCAGGCGACCGAGGCAGTTGAAAATGGGACACAGATTGATGTTTTTCCTTCAAGCTCTCCAGATGGAGGATCCCATCCAGCTGAAAGAGGAGGGCAATAAATATTTTCAGGCCAGTGACTACGAGAAAGCCCTTCAAAGCTACACTCAAGCCATAAAGCTCAACAAGGACAAGGCGCTGCAGGCAGTGCTGTACAGGAACAGGGCAGCCTGTTTCCTCAAAAAGGTGAGAAAAGCTCCCCTCGCCTGGGCAGTGCTCATGGGGAGAGGAGCAGGAAGGCAGCCAAGGGCACTCACTGGCTGTGGACTGGGTGGTTTGTCCGTTTATTGAATAGGGTGTTTCCAGCTGGTCTGAATTGACACGTTCTGGGCTTGTGCTGGAGCTTCACTGGAGTGTCCCGTGGGGAAATGGGAACAGAGAGGCCCCACTGTCCATCAGCAATGGGGACATGCCCGGCTATTCCATGGCTAACAAATCTCTCCTTTCTGGTTTTCTTTTTTAAGGAGGAATATGCCAAGGCAGCCTCGGATGCATCTAGAGGTAAGGAGGGGGCTGTTACGAGGACAGCTGGGTACACTTGCTCAGCCTGCTCTCGCATCTGCTTTTGGGACACTGTGGCCTTATTCCTTGATGTCCATTAACCCCCAAGTGCTGAGGCCACAAGGGAATTCCTGGAGGTTCAAAGGATGTTGTTCCAATTTGGTGCAATCAGTGCTGATCAGGCACTGACTGATGCTAATAACAGAGCAAATCACAGTTTGCACAGGCCATTTCCAAGCAGCAAACTCTGATGCCTGCTGGTTTGGATCCCTTTCCCAGCTATTGACATCAATGCTTCGGATATCAAAGCTTTGTACCGGCGCAGCCAAGCCCTGGAAAAACTGGGGAAGCTGGACCAAGCATTCAAAGATGCTCAGAAATGTGCCACCCTCGAACCCCGCAACAAAAACTTCCAGGAGACCCTGAGGCGACTGGGGGCCAACATCCAGGAGAAGGTAAATGCCAGGGGAACAGTCCTGGATTCACAGACCAGGGGTGGGAAATCCTTTTCCCAATGGACTGTTGGTCACACTGGAAACTCGTGGCAATACAGGGAGATAAATAGGCTCCATTAACTGGAAGTTCATACTTGATGTTTGTAAATCTGAGGATTGGGTTGAATGGTTAAATTTAAAAGTGTGGCAGCTCCCTCCTGAGGCTGGCCTGGTCCTGAGTGTCTTGGAAAGGTCTTGGCAAGGGACTGGATCAGCTTCGGGGTGGGTCTGGCAGTTGCCACGTTGCTACAGTTCCCTTTACAGGGATGCTGTGAAGAAATCCTCACACCACTATGTACTGTGAAGTCTCAGAAATTAAGATTTAGGGCTGGCTTTGCCAGATGGCAATGGGTAATGGATGCTGATTGCTGAGAAATGGTATCTCCTGTTATTCAGCTTAAATTGCCTGTGGTTTGAGGGTGGGGAGTATTCTTGAAGTGAAAAACGAAAGTTGCTCCCCTATTTCCTCCTGCTGATGCTCTGTGCTCTCTGTCGGCACAGCTGCGCATTCAGTTCTCCACGGACTCGAGGGTGCAGAAGATGTTTGAGATCCTGCTGGATGAGAACAGCGACAAAGAGAAGCGAGAAAAGGTGAGAACTGCCCTGGACTTGGCAAAATGGCTGTTTGATGTCAGAGACTGCAGCAGGGAGCAGAACACTGCGTTCCCATCCCCACCTCCCCTGGATGGAAGATGAGGGAAGGAGCTGGGAGGTGAACTGCACTCAGAGAGAGGGGGAATGTCCCAATGAGGCACCACCCCGGTGCCGAGGGAAGGTGGCCCAACCTCCCAAAATACCAAAGGCGAGATCAGCCTGGACTTCTGCTCAGGTCCATCTCTGCCACCCTCCAGATGTTGCCTCCAAGCAGTGACCCACTCTTCTTGGGCAGAGCAGAGCTGATCCCTAAATGCACCTGGATAAACTGGTGGGCTCTGAGCTGATCTGCTGCATCTGTCAGGAGATGGCTCCCACCAGGATCTCCCAGAGCTGCACGGAGATGTTCTGGAGGCTGGGCTGTGCCACTGACCCCTTGTTCTTCTGCCTCCCACCCAGGCTGCAAACAACCTCATAGTCTTGGGGCGGGAGGAAGCTGGTGCCGAGAGGATTTTCCAGAATAATGGGGTCAACTTGCTGCTGCAGCTGATAGAAACCAAAAATCCTGAGCTGATCCTGGCAGCCGTGAGAACACTTTCAGGAATGTGCACAGGACATAAGGCTCGGGTAAGAACAGGGTGCTTGGACCTTCACTGCTATTGCCTTTTGCACCTGGGGAGGGGGGAATTGCAATAGTTTGTGTTGTTTGTGAGCAGTGGGGGGAGATTAAAACTCTGCCTTGTACTGATTCACTGAGGAAAATAGTTTCTTTGTCCCAGCTGAGCCTAGAGGACACAGGAAGGAAAGGCCTTTGCTAACACTGTCCTGCTCTCTCCTTCCTGGGGCCAGGCCACTGCCATTCTCCATTACCTGGGCATCGACAGCATTTGCATGTGGATGTCGGTGGACAATGAAGAAATCTCCCTGGCTGTCTGCAACCTCCTGCAGACCATCACCGACTGCCTGCTGGGCCAGGGGAAGGAGGAGCACCATGGCAAAGAGGAGGCTCTAGTGCTAGGTAACAGCACCTCACCTGCTCTTCATTGCCTCTGCCTGCAGGAGGAGTGGGCCAAGCAGGGAGGGCTCTGCTCCTGGGATTCCACCTTATTCCTCGTTCTGGTGAAGTGGGGACCTCACCCTTCAGCTGTCCAGGAAGACAACCTGCACACAGCTCCTATCCTCATGGATAGCTTAAATACTTCTGTTCCAGCCACACAGTGGCTTTGAATGGTTTTGACTGAGTTCACCTGCTTTCAGAGATAGCTCCTCGTAACTGGCTGCTACTGTTTTGCTTCTGTGTAGACACCAAGAAAGATTTGAGGATGATCACAATGCGTTTGCTGGATATGCTGGTCAGTAAGAATGTGTCTGGGCAAGGGCGAGACCGAGCCCTCAACCTCCTCAACAAGAACATACCAAGGAAGGACCTGAAAGACCATGACAACAGCAGGAGCATCTTTGTCATCGACAATGGTAAGTCCTTCCCCACCATCCTGTTGTGATTTGGGAGATGTGGAGCTGTGTGTTCTTGCCTGAATAGCTGAAGAACTGGTCCCACCTATAAAATAAATCCTCTCTGGCTTTTTTTGGTGCATGCAAGCCTGGAGCAAAGTTAGACTTGTTAGCAGGAAACAGTACTAAGAGAAAATCAACTGTGTATGAGAACAAGAATTTTTGAGTTTCTAAAGGACTGCCTAACATCTCTGGTTAGTTTTCTCCAATGCATTCACTAATGTTGGGAGGATTTGGCTTGGATAAATTGTCTGGTGTAGACAGGATGAGATGAGCACCTGCTGAGCTTGGTGGACACATAAACTGGTGTATTCTAAAACTGGTCAAGGGTGAGGAATTTGTGTGCTGTGTGTTTTTATAGGAATTCCAATGCATGTGTGTGTTACCGTTTTGATGGAAGTTATTTAACAATAATTCAGCAAAAGGAGGGTTAAGTCATCCAGAATCACTTGAAAGTGGCTGAGTTTTCCTCAGTCAGAGCCTCTAGCCTTGGGGGTCAGTAGGTTTAATGTTTCCTGACAAAAATAACAGATCCAGCCAGGGGCCTAATGCAGTTTTGCTTATCTCACTCTGAGAGCTCGAAAAAAGCCTGATGCTGCAAACCTGTAATCTCACCAGCAGAAGCTCCTCCCCAGTAAATACATGAGTGTCTTTTTTGCTTAAGACTTATGTGATTAAGTTGCAAAATAATTGAAAACCATCCAAGCTGGCTATTCCACAGCAAAATAGTAACAAACGGTATCTTGAGTTTTGCACAGACCCTCTTCCCTCTGACAGCCACTCCGTTGTTTCCAGGCTTAAAAAAGATACTGAAAGTGGTGGGCCAGATTCCTGAGATGCCTGACTGCCTGCCACTGACAGAGAACACCCAGCTGACTGCCTCTGTCCTCCTGAATAAGCTCTACGATGACCTGCGCTGCGACCCAGAGCGGGACAACTACCGGCTGATCTGTGAGGAGTACATCAAGTGAGTCAGGGGTGAGCTGGCCCAGAGGGCAGGAGCAGGGGGTCTTGAGGATGAGATCAGGCACTTGAAGTCCACTTGTGCTCAAAACTGGGGCCCTGGGAGATAATGATTTGCTTGAGATCCTGCTGGATCACAGGCTTTGCAGAAATTTGCACTCCCAAACACCAATATGATTCAGCAGTGCAGTTGAAGGAGGATATTTCCTCCCCACTGCTGTTCCATACCCTACTCCCTCTATCCCATGCAGGAGCAAAATCGACCCACAAGACATGGATAAGACACTCCATGCTGTCCAGATTGTGTCTGGAGTTCTGCAAGGGCCCTTTGACTTGGGCAACAAGCTGCTTGGCATGAAGGGAGTGATGGAGATGATGGTTGCCCTGTGTGGGTCCGAGAGGGAGATTGACCAGCTGGTGGCTGTGGAAGCCCTCATCCATGCTTCCACCAAGCTGAGCCGAGCCACCTTCATCATCACCAACGGGGTGACGCTCCTCAAGGAGATCTACAAGAAGACCAAGAATGAGAAGATCAAAATCCGAGCTCTGGTGGTGAGGATGCAGCCCTGCCTCTATTGCCTGCCACACTCAGCAGTTTAATCCCAGACTTGGGAGAGGAAGGAGGTTCTGGGAATGAGAGATGGGCTTAGGTTGTTTTGGGGCAGCGACACAAGAGGATTAATGAGCCTTTCTCACTGGTATGTCCTCTTCATCCTCCTCAGGGTCTCTGCAAGCTGGGCTCAGCAGGAGGCACTGACTATGGCCTACGGCAGTTTGCCGAGGGCTCCACTGAGAAGTTAGCCAAGCAGTGCCGAAAGTGAGTGACTTCACTGATTCCTTCAGTTGTTCTAACCTTTGCAAAATACAATATGTTCCTCTCCAACGATGTTGCCTTCATTTCCTGTGCTGCCTGGCAGCTGCCAGTGCCCTCAGAGCCACTGCATGGGGACCTGGGGCTCCTCTGTGTCTGAAGCAGCCGTATGTTCCTCCTGCCTCCACATCCAGATGAGCCTTCTCCCTCCCTCACTGCCCATGGGAGACACCAAACCCGGTGCCTCCCTCTTTGCCAGGGTGGCACAGCCTAATTAATGCTACCTTGAATATACACAAGTCCCTTCTGAAGGTGAATTTGCTGGATGGAGTAACCAAGGAGGTGGGATGAAGTTAAGAAGTGACTGAATGGGTGGTCATTCCTGCAGGCATCTCATGTTTCATGGGATGGAAAAGGCAAAGCAGTGCTGAGTAACTGTCCTGGTCTGTCATTCCCAGCAGCATTTAGATCCCACAAGTTGGACCATGAGAGGAAGGTCATGTCTCAAGGGGAAGCATCCCCAGTCTTAGGAGCTGCAGCAGAACCTGAGGACATATTTGGGCCTGAATCAGCTTCATTATCTGTTTTTACTCCCTTTTATTCTAGATAAGTTAGTCCTGGCTCCCAAGATAGAAATGTGAGTGTTTTTCTCTCTTCCAGGTGGTTGTGCAACACCGGCATTGATGCCCGCACCAGGAAATGGGCTGTGGAAGGGCTCTCATACCTCACCCTCGATGCAGATGTGAAAGATGACTTTGTTGAGGATGAGCCAGCCCTGAAAGCTATGTTTGATTTAGCCAAGGTCTATCTCCATCCCTTGTTCCCTCGTTCCTCTGGTAGCATCAAGTTCTCCCAGCTCTCCAGCCCTGCACTGTGGCCCAGTCAGAAGGAGCTGTGACCCCAACCCCTCACCTCTGGTTCAGCAGAACTTCAGTCTTGCCTGTGCCCCAGGGACATCTCAAGGCTGTTACCATCCTGCTCTTCTCCCTAGGCTGAAGAAGGTTGCTCCTACCTTTACTGTCAGCAACTGCATGAAAACCAACGGCATCAAGGTGTTGACAGCACCTGATGATGTCAAACACCTTGTTTGACCATAAACACTTTCATGGGCTATAAAGTTGGGGATAAAGCTAAGAACATTTCCACCAGTGCAAAACACCATGATGGAAGTCCAAAGGGAGCTGTTTCCCTGCTGTGCCCTCCTCACCCTCACAGAAGCTTTTATTTTCCTGTGCAGGCAAGTGACAAGACTATCTTGTATTCCGTGGCTTCTGCGCTGGTGAACTGCACCAACAGCTATGATACCAAGGAGCTGGTCCCAGAGCTGGTGCAGCTGGCAAAATTCTCCAAGCAGCATGTGCCTGAGGAGCATCCAAAGGTGGGTTGTGTCCAGCTGGAGATGCTGTTCAGAAGGACTTTCTTTGGTGTATCCATTGTCACAGACTTCAGGTCTGCTGTCTCCAGACTGAAATCGCTTTGCTCTCTTGGCTGTTAGGTAGCTGGATGGTAGAATGGCAGCTAAGGGCTAATCCTTTCCCAGTGTTTTCTCCTCAGGACAAGAAGGATTTTGTGGAGAAGAGGGTGAAGCGGTTGCTGAAGGCCGGGGTTGTCTCTGCCTTGGCCTGCATGGTGAAGGCTGACAGTGCCATTCTGACAGACCAGAGCAAGGAGCTCATTGCCAGGTGCCTTCACTGCTGTCCTGGGAGCTGGGAGTGCTGGGCAGCCTCTGTGCCATGGGGATGTCACCTTGTTTGTGGGGAGGTGCATTCTGCCTGAGAGGGGGTGATGAAAGGGAGGTGGAGGAAAGATTTTAAACCGAAGTTTTTCTTCAACAATATCATAAAAATCCACGTAGTGACCTTGAAGCTGGCTTACAGGGATGCCTTGCTAGGATGCATTTTGAATTTTTAGTTCTTTGTATCAATTCTGACTGGAAGAGAGTTCATCTTACAGATCTGGAAACTTCTTACTGTGCCATTTGCTGCTTCCTCAAAGAGTGCTGTGTGCACTGGGTTAAGCACCTGGAATTTACCTGGTGGCTCTGGCACTCCTGCGAAACCTCAGCCCCCTTCCATGAGGGCTGTTGGCTGTTGCTGTCCCGTGTGGCTGTTTCACTGAATGTTCTGTGCCCCTGCAGGGTGTTTCTTGCCTTGTGTGAAGACCCCAAGGACCGCGGGACCATTGTCGCCCAAGGCGGTGGGAAGGTGATCACTTTTGTGTTCGAAGTTCCTGATGTGCTGTTAATGTCTGCTGGGAGCCTGTGGTGTGTCTCCAGTGAGGAACAGTGACAGAAAAGCACAAGCTGTCACCCCCTGGGGCCACACTGACACTGCAGTCCCGCCTCTGCAAGGCTCCAGAGAAGTGATGTTCTTGGAGTGACTGTGAGAGCTACAAGCTCTGGCCTGGTGCCTATTTGAGAACAAAAGCGAGACATCACAGAGGGCTATGGGATATTTTAAACTTGTTTTAGTCTGTTAAGGCAATGCTGTAAATCTTCTCAGAACGCTGAATGCTTTTTCCTGTGTGTTTTCCAGGCCCTGATACCTCTGGCTGTGGAAGGCACGGATGTTGGCAAGATAAAGGCTTCTCACGCTCTGGCAAAAATTGCTGCTATCTCCAATCCAGATATTGCATTCCCAGGGGAGAGGGTAAGCTTGAAAAATAATAAAAATAAAAACAAAAGCATTGATACTTCCTTTAGCAAATGGAAATTGCTAATACATGCCTTCTCTTCTAGGTGTATGAGGTGGTGAGGCCCCTCGTCAGCCTGCTGAACACAGAGAGAGATGGCCTCCAGAACTACGAGGCTCTGTTAGGTCTCACCAATTTTGCAGGAAGAAGTGATAAACTGAGGTGAGTTTTACTGCTTTTTAACCTTCCTTTTTCCCCAGGAGTGAATGCGAATTACAATGGAACGCTTGTTGGACTATGAAGACTGGTCAGTTTGAGCCACCTTTGGCAGAGCTACAAAGGTCTCAGAGCTGAAAGATCCTTGAAATAGGAAAAGGGGAGTGGCACGTTCTCCTACAAAACCAGCAAAGACATGAACCTCATCTGCATTAGACAGGGAATGAACCACGCCATGAGCTCCAGTGCTGCAGACACTGATTTCAAGGCCTTCCCTGCAGTCAATATTTGATAAGTTAGCTACTGCTTGACCTATAATGTGGCTTTTTTACTGCTCTTTGACGCAGGTTGAAGATAATCAAAGAGAAGGCCCTGCCAGATATTGAAAACTACATGTTTGAGAACCACGACCAACTTCGACAGGCAGCCACAGAGTGCATGTGCAACTTGGTGGTCAACAAGGAGGTGACTCACTGGGCATCTCCAGCCTTACTGCGTGCACCTGTCCCTGTGAGGAGCCGTCCCTAATTGTGTTATCTCTGGGTATCTCTGGGGGTTTTTTTAGGTTCAAGAGCGGTTTGTGGCTGATGGCAATGACCGGCTGAAGTTGGTGGTGCTGCTGTGTGGTGAGGATGATGAGAAAGTCCAGGTTGCAGCAGCAGGAGCCCTGGCCATGCTCACGGCAGCACAAAAGAAACTCTGCTCTAAGATGACTCAAGTGGTGAGAGCATAACTCTGATTGTGGGCAGTGTGGATGTACCCTGCAAGGGTCCTGGCTCAGATGTGAAAATGCCTCTCAAAAGGAAGGTGCAATCTACTAGTTTGGTAGTGAGGAACCTGGAGAAGCTGGGACCTGGGTGTGCATGCTCTTAGTCCATTTTGATAAATAACCTGAAATCCAAACCTTGTTTCACCCTGAAATGAGAAGAGCTTGATCGATAACCCAGTGAGCTTTAGAGATCCCAAAGGATTTCCCTTCCCTGCACAGATCTGTAGGCTCTGAGAACCCAGGTCCTGCATGGCTGAGCGTCTGAAGAGCTGTGGTTGAGAACTCCTAAACCCTGTTGTGTTGCACACATAATTGGACACTGGAGCTCGTTAAGATAAAAACGATTAATCAAGCCACAAGAGAAGCTCAGGAAGATTGGGGTGGGGGAGTGTCCTGGTCATCTCAGCTGTGTCAATAATCTGGTCAGATTCTTTTCACAGAGATTATGCAGCAGCCTAAACATGAAACATGTTTTGTGTGGCGCCAGTGCCGTGGAAGATTCTGACTTTAGTGTTAGAAAAATTGGGTTCAATTGTTTGGAGTCAGGCTTCCTCAGTTAAGGAATGAAATAACCATAAGTGACACGAGTATTGCTCTTCCTTCTGCTGAAGGAAGCAAAAGTCATGTTCTTGGTTGAGATATTCTTCAGATCAGTACTAATGATCTCTCTTTCCCTTCCAGACCACTCAGTGGCTTGAAATCCTGCAGAGGCTCTGCTTGCATGACAACATGGAGGTCCAGCACCGAGGACTGGTCATTGCTTTCAACTTAATCAGTGCTGACAAGGAGCTGGCAAAGAAGCTGGTGGAATCAGAGCTCCTGGAGATCCTGACGTACGTCGGGAAGCAGGAGGATCACCCCAAGAAGCAGCACATCATTAGCGTGGCACGTGATTGCCTCAGCAAGTGCATGGATTATGAGCTGATCAAACCTCTCTCTCAGGCGTGAGGGAATGAAAAGCACCAAAAAAGGCTGAGTGTGGGGGGAAAAACCAGAAAAATATGGAAAAGTGAGAGCCACAAGGAGAATCCAGTGCCATTGTCAAGGCACTGAATAGTTTAGGGACAACTCTGGAGGATCATAAGCTGTGTGAGGAAAAGGAGGGAATTTGCCTGGGAAATTTGGGAAGTGTCCATCTGAGTAATTCCCAGATGGTGTAAATCCTTTCTCTGCCCCCATTCAGCTAATAATGATGAAAGCTTCAAGGCCCAGCTGTAAAAGAGTTGGTTGTGTTGGAGATGTGTCAGGAGGCTGTTGGAAGGAAACTCAACAAAGCTGAAATCTGTTCTGCATCCACCTCCAGCTCCTGGTACTCCTGGAATTCCCAGCAATGGTGGAACAGGGAGGGTTAAGTGCCTTCTATTCTGTAGTCAGAAAATAGGATTTTAGCTGTGTGCTTTTTTGTTCATTTATTTTGTGTGCCAAAGTGTGAGGATGGTGGATGAACTCTTAATAAATTCACTACTTTGTTCCATGTGGAATTCCTGTTCTGATTTTATTAAGCCAAAGGAGAATCTTAGGCAAGTCTCACTTGCAGTCTTGCATCACACGTGGAAAAACCAGAGTAATTGGTAGTACAGGTTGAATTTTCACTCCCTTCAAACCATCCGTTGCTGCCCAAATGCAGCAGAGTCACCACAAAAACGTCACACCAAGGCACAGTGTTTGGCTCAACAGGGCATGTTGAAAATATCCCATTTATGGAAAAAAAAAAAACAAACCAGAATGAGAAGCAACTCACCAGTGGGTCATCACATTAAACTTCATTACCTAAATGGTTTTTTTTCAAGCACAGATTCTTCGTGCAGTCTGTGGACAGCACAAAAAATCACAGACCCTTTCTTTAGTCCCTGGGAAAGTCCCTAAGCATGTAATAAATATAATCTTACCCAGTAATGATTTAAATATTAATTCAAACGTATTAAAATATTTCTGGTCATACTACATCTCAGTGATGCTTACAATAGGCATAGCATGATGAAATGCTGAGGTTTGGGGTTATGAAAGGAACCATAGGGTAGTCTTTTCTTGCATGTTAAGGAAAAAAAAATAAATGGAAAGTGCCTCTAGTGTCCCGAATTTGGAAAAGATTGAAAATTTGAAGCTAATAGGTTTGATGACCTAAAGGCAAATTCATTTGGATGGTGACTCCAGCTGTGTTCAATGAATGTAATCATGTTCAGTTAAATCATTGGCGCTTTATAATCACAGCAGGAAGATATCAGACTGTTCTTCCAAACAAAGGGAACCACATTCCGTGGCCGAAAACACGGTTTGTTATCTATAGCATTCAATCTTTGGATACTCAGTTTTAGGGATTTTGAATCTGGCTCTCGAAAGTACTTTACATTAACTCTGACCAGGTTTACCTTACCAGCATCTCTGACACCAAGACAAAATACCATTCGTATTAAAGGGCAAAGTTTTCCTTCTCTCACAGAAGCTTCTCCTTGGAGCAGCTAGGTTCTATTAACTGACTGTTGCTGAAGTTGAGTGGGGAAATAACTTCTGTAAAAGCCAAATATTGGCATTTTTTAGCTAAACAGGGGCAAAACACCTATTTCATGCTAACAGAGACCGCCCGCCCCCTCAGGCCCCCTCAGGCTTCCTCAGGGCGGGAAACGCTCGCACCGCCCCCAGCTCCTCTAACGCGTCTTTCTATTGGCTCCTTCTGCCCCGCCGGAAAAGCCGCGCGCTGTGATTGGTTGTTACCACCGGAGGGGCGGGGCAAAGCGGGCGGCTCCGGCCCGGCGCGGCCGGGCCTGCGGGAGTGGAGCGGTGTGAGGGGACACGGGACACCGGGGCTGGGGAGCGGGGCTCCAGGGGATGCGGGACCCCGGTGGGGCAGCTGAGGGCTCGGCGTGTGGGGGGACGGGGTCAGGGACGCGGAAGCGGCTGTGGCAGCTGGTTGAGGGGGGTGAAACTGGCTGAAGTAGGACATGGGGGAGGATATCTGGGAACTTGGGGGATGGGGGGCTAGGGTAGGGCGGATACGGGTAGAGGAACTGGGGACTGAAGAGCTGCAGGGACCTGGTGGGGAGGATACAGGAGAGGAGAAGGGAAAGAGTGCAAATGGGTGGCATGAGGGAAGGGAGGGATCCAAACAGGCCTCTGGACCCTTGGAGAGACACTGACTGCAGCAGCATTTATAGGTATGACACGTTTTTTTCCTCAGGCTTTCCTGACCTTGGAATCCCGGTTTGTGTCCTGCTCGGTTGTAGCAGGGATGTCACCTCCCTTCCTGAGCTCCCCTGCTACACGTGCTTCATCCTCCTAGGGAGGAGGAAATCTTCCAGCCCCTGGCTTTGGGAGAAAGCTCCTTATTGAAGGCAAATAGATTTGCCCAGAGCAATGATGAGCGAAGTATAGTCTGAACTGGTATTGCCGAGACTCCGTGTCTCTGCTCTGACCAGGGCATGATCACGTAATCTTCTCTCTGAGCTACTTTAGGCTAAGCTCGTCTGCTTTGCTGTTCTTGAAACTTTGATGCGCCCTAAAAAAAAAAAAAACCCTAAGGATTTTTAGCAGTTTCTTTTAACGGCAGAAAAACAAAGCCTTGATTTGAAAAGTAACTCGAATACTTGTTGCTGCAGCATTAATGTGAGCTTGCAGTGAGGGGGGTTGTGGGTTTTCTCCTGCGTGTGATATGGGTCATGAAACTCCAGATACTCTGCCACTATGTCTTCCCTGTCAGTGCAATGCAGACTCTGAGCTGTCTGTCCTGTAGAAGCTCGTTAGCAGTTCATTCAGCTGTATTCTCATTTAGTGATTGCCAGCAGGGAGCCAGGAGTATTTTTGGAATACTCTCGATTAAGTGCAACCCCTTTGGGGTTAAGGGAAAGGCCCAGGAAAAGAGATGGGGCTGTTCTCTAATTCAGTTTTTTGTTCTTTTCCAGGTCGTGATGACATCTTTATATTAATTTCTCTCTTCCTGCGGAGAAGGAAGCATCTATGGGGAGTATGTACCTAGGAGTATCTTATGGTGGTTCTCCCTTCACAGGAGAAGCCACTTTGTTTCTGTTGAGGGCACTAATTTTTGAACAGTGCCCAGATGAGCTGTGAATGTGCCTTAGGTTCACCAAAGAATTTTTAAAAGACTTGCAAAGTCAAGTTGTGGCAGTGAGATACTGAACAACTCCAGTGCTGCTGTTAATGTTGATGAAATTGTACTAAGGAACACCAAAGCATCCTGAGGGTGAGGGCTTACGTGGTACATGACTCTATAGAAATCACAAATTAGTATGTAAGTCCAAAGGTTGGTTTAATAAAGTTGGTGTTCCCTGGGAAAACTTCTCTTGTCAATCTTAGCCCATTGTGGTTTTAAGAACACAATTAAAAAGCAGATAAATGGGAATTCTTCTATAATCCAAATTGGTTTTGTAGCTTTTGTTTTAGAGCAAGAAACTTGACAAATCAGTGTTTGTTTGGCTGCTAAGGAGAGGAGGTTTCAAAGGAGTCAAATCCAAGCTGGCATCCTGCAGCCAATCTACAGGAACACACAAAATCTGCCAGGTAACTGCTGAGCCTGCTACCATGGTGGGTTTAATGCTTGTTACTCAGCTAAGCTTTAAAGGGCAATTTATTGTGTAAGAGAGTAACTACAGCTGCTCAGAACTGGGAGGCTTCGATGTGGGTGGTTCTGTGCAGGTCTTGGAGTTGGCCAAATCCAAGTTTGGCAGGGACAGGGTGTTGTGCAGCAGGGAGTGGAAAGCAGCCAGGGCCTGGCAGGCGGGCATCTGGTGGGCATTTTGGGAGAGGAAGAGGCATTAATCCTGGGAGAAGGAGCTGTAGAGGCCCTGGAGCAGTGTGGGATCAGGTAACTGCTGTGTGTTGGTGAATCCTTCTGCGTTAGAGGGAGGATGGTGTGAAACCTGCCCAAGAGCCCTGCAGTGCTGGTGAGTGAGTCAGCACTGGTCAGTCTGTCCCACACCTGCCCAGCTTCTCCCTGAGCAGCAGACACATAACGTGGAAAGTATAGGAAGGAGAAAAAGAAAATAAACCTCTCCTGAAAAGGAATCATCAGTCAAATGCTTATTTAAATGAGCTCTTGCACTGGAGTCACCAGGACATTAACAAAAAGTAAAAAGTGATTTGAAACCGCAGGAGATCTCACATCTTGATGTGATTTCTCTTCCAATAAGATTCATGTGTTCTTAGTGGCTCTCTAAAGGAAGAGAAGTATCTTCATGGATCCCATAGCTACTGGAGAAGGGAGAAATGAGACAGCTTTCATTATTATTCCATAGTGGCACAGGTAGAAGGGTCAGGAAGGTGTACAGGGATAATAAAGCATCAGGAACAAATCTCATTTATTACAGTAGGTGTTTTGGGAAGATGCAAATGACTGCATTTTTCCCCATTATTCAGTAACCTTGCTCTCTTGCTTACAGGTGAGGGAGGATATTGGAGATTTTTATCTTCTGAAGCAGAGCTAAAGTGGAGGGAAAATGAGATGCCTGGTTCAGTGAATTAAATGTTAGAAGATATCTCTTAATCTGGAAAGACCAGGGTGGGGTCCTGTACTTCATGCAGCAAACTTTGCTCTTGGATTCTCTAAGCACTGTCACCATGCTATCTGGAGCACTGCTGCTCCCTAGAGTCAGAAAAACAATCTCCCATCCTGAAAAATCAGGTGTCAAGCAAGAGCCAACCATGTCACACAGGTTTTCTTCCCTCCTGTGTTCAGTGGAAGGATGTTTTGTTCTGATATGAATGTGCCACATGGCTGAGGCTGGAATAATTGCATTGTAATGCTCAGACATTAAAGATTCTCAGCCTAAAAAATGCTAATCTTACATCCACTATCATCACATGAAAAGATGAAAGCAGCTTTAGTCTTGTCTCTCTTATGTAAATAGAGCCCCCAGAGGAGCAAACTGTTTTTCCAATAAGCAGAAAAGAATTAAATTAGGTTCTCAATCAAGAAAGAATTTTGCTTTATAAAAGCTGATAATAACAAATGCAAAGACTTATTTAACAATAAACCACTCTCATCAGTTGGCAGTTTCTGTTTTAATCTGTTTGTCGTTTTCTCTCTTGTGCCAAAAATTGTCATATTCCTTTTTACCTCTTGTTCTTTTAAAGAGTCAAAAGTCTTAATTTAGAACCGTTGATGGGAATTAGGGGGTTGGTGCTCTCAATTCCAAGGTGAAGAGCCTGAAAATGCAGGGGACTGAAGAGCAGAGGTTTAAGCCTGTCTCCACCTCTGACACAGCCAGAGCTCACCCTGGGCAGCACGAGGGCCTGGGAAGCTGCCCAGGGAGGAAAAACTTGCCTAGAGAATTTCTCTACCCCTTTAATTTGCTGGCTCACACCCTCAAGCAGGACCAGTGCTGGTCTTTGATCCTCACATCTGCATTGCCCTTATCCAAATCAATGTTTCCTCCCTTTCAGCTGGTCTTTTAAGGCATTTCTGTGCTGGCTGACAGGCCGGGGCTGGGTGATCCCTCTGCAGCTGCCACAGGATGTTTGAACATCTTATCAACAAAGGGGAGAGCTTTGCCACAATGTGCAAAGGCAGCAAAGCTGATGAACCACCGAGTTCAAAGGCGCTGTAGAGCTCACTGAGGAGCTGTGGCAGTCCAAAGCCTTCCATGGGATGTAAAAAGAGGTGATGGAGGCTCCTGGAAGCCTTTCAGCTCTCAGGAGAGTAGAGTTTGACCAGGTGCTGCAGCTCTGTGGCATAGCCTGTGACTGGGCAGCGCTGGTGAGCCTTCACATAACTGTAGACGCAGCGGTAGCAGAACACGAAGCCGGACGTGGCCAGGGCCGTGGCGTTCACGCGGACCTGGCGGCACAGAGGGCACACGGTCTTCAGGCTGGGCAGGAGAGCTGAGCTGGGCTCGTGCTCCAGGTGCACAGGGGGTGGGGGAGTGGGGAGCGCTGTCAGGGACTTGATGGTCTCCTGGTTTTCCGAGGAGTACCACCAGTCCAGGAACTGGAGGAAGAACACGCTGACGGACAGGCCGGTGGACAGGGAGAAGGCAATGCCGCCCAGAGCTTTCCTCAGGGCCGACTGCACTCGTGATGTAAAGCTGTAGCAGAGAGAAGCAGGGAGAGATGGTTATTACTGCACATTAATCCATCTACAAACCATGGGAAAAAGCACCTGGGGAGTCACTGCTCCACACAGCTCCTTAATGCTAAGTTAGTTGGTCAGAGTGTCCCATGTTTGCATTTATTGGGATGTTTCAGATTCTTTTTGTATTTTAAGAAAGATCCAAATCCTGTTTTGTTCAGAAGTCTAAATCAGAAGAGTTTGGATTAAAGAGTCCTGGACAACAGAGCGTTTCACTCCGGGATCACCATTTCACAGGATATTCAGTGTGCTGTTGCTTAGGAAAATGGAAGAACTAAGGTTCAATCCTTTCAGCAACATTGCTACAACTGCTGCCCCTCCCCTGTTGGAAAAGGGCAGGGGAAGATTGAACAGGATAAAGGCTCGCATGCCGAAAACCACCCCCAAACTCTGCAATTTTGTTACCACAAAATCGTTTCAAACTAACTCCTGCTACTGGTTTCCTTATTTTCACACACAATACACCCTTCTGGAGCACATTTTGCCACAGGAAATTTTCATCTTGAATTTTCAGAGAACAAGGCACTTCTACTTTGCAGCATCACCTCTAAATTAATACACCCACAGAACACCCTGGGGAGCAGTGGCTGAGCCAGGTTCTGCCATACCTGTGTGTTTGACTTGGGGTGGTTTCAGCCCATTTCTTCTCCAGGGCCTGGATATCCTCCACAGTGAGTCTGACCAGGCGGACACCTGCCAGCTTCAGCATGGGGGAATGATGCTCAGCCTTCCCCAGGATGTAGCACAGTTGCTGGATAAGAAACCAGCCCTCCCAGGTCATGTTTACGTAGGGGTAGGCAGCTAGAAAGGCTCTGTAGAAGCGCTTCCAGGATGACGATGGAGGGTGGATGGAGTACTCATCCTCTTCCCTCAGGCTGGACACCAGTTTCTCCAGCTTTCCTTTCAGGTAAGGAACAAGAACCAGCAGGAGCAGAGACTTCCAGTGCTGCCTCTTTGGCAGGCCAGCCGTGGCCAGAGGTTGCTGTCTGCCATCTCCCATGGGGATCCTCTTCAAGCTGTAGAAGTTCTCGGAGAAGGATGCACTGCACCTGGCCAGGTAGTGCTGCTGGAGCAGCAAATCCAGGAGGACGTAGATCTCATCAAACCAGTGCCAGAGGAAACCGTATCGGCCAGGATTAGACTCAGCAAGCACCTATTGTGAAAGGGACATAAAACAGGACGAATCACAGAGTGCTTTGGGTTGGGAAAAGCATTAAAGATCATCTGTTTGCAGCCCCTGCCATGGGCAGGGACACCTTGCATTAGACCAGGTTGCTCCAAGCCCTGTCCAACCTGGATTTGAACACTCCCAGGGATGGGGCAGCCACAGCTTCTCTAAGCAACCTGGGTCAGGGCCTCACCACCCTCACAGGGAAGGACCTGAAAGCGCAGTAAAGCGCTAAATTATAAATTACAGCAGCTATAAACGACGCTTCTAATTCACAATACAAGCCAGGTGGGTCACAACCGTCCCGCTGCCTGTGAGTGCGGCCGGAGTTACACGCCGACCCCCCTCCTCTCCCCTCACCCGCGGCCCGCCTCGCCCTCACCTTAACCAGGTGCTGCAGGGCGGGTTTCACGGCGGCCATCAGGCTGTCCTGGGCCACCGCCTCGAACACGGACGGCCGGTCCCCGCCGGCCGGGGCGGCCGTGAGGTGCGCGCCCAC
>VZRS01000596.1:0-22143 GCA_013398055.1 Ifrita kowaldi | reverse complement strand
AGGGACAGGGAAAGGGACCGGGACAGGAACAGGGACAGGCCACAAACCCACGGGATCCAGCGCTGCCCCGGCTCCCGCGGGCAGGGCACTGTCGGGTTCCCCATCTCCAGAGGGAAGACGAGGCTTGGACAGCCATTAAAGGAATTAATTAACGAACGTTTGATTAACTTCTGATTAGCGCTGTGGGGTTACACAGCCGCAGATTAACCCCTGGGGCTCGTTACATCCCGGATTCCCTGAGAGCTCCTCAGCACCCGGAGCTGAATCCTGCCAGGATTTGCTCTCTGGGTTTGTTCTGGGTTTGTTTTGCGCTTCCCTGCGGGGAGCTCTGGGCAGAACCTGCTGCTCTGGGCGTTCTCCACGTCCCAGATTATCCCGTCCCGTGTCCAAACCCCCACGGGAGATCCTCTGCCCCATCCCGGCTTTCCCACTCCCCTCCCGCTTCCCTGCCCTCCTCCTCAGAGCTGTTTCCTACCGAAAGCTCCCGATTATCTTTATTTATTCATTGTCTCAATCCCTCCCGTCCCCTTTGTCAGTCCCGGAGTTCTCCCTCTGCCTCCCTGGGATGACAAAACCCTTCCAGGCAGGAAATCTTCCTTAATCTCTCCCAAACCCCAAACCCTGCCGGCAAGGCCAGATAAATGTTTAATGACAATAATTGAACTGCGCGGGAGCAGCGCTCAGCCGCCTTTCCTCAGCCCTCTCCGACACGGGCTAATTAATTAACTGCGAATTTACCCGCGGGATAATTAAAGGATGCCCCGGCTGAGAGGGAAAAGGTGCTGGAAGCAGAGCAGGGATTTTGGAGGGATCCCCATTAATCGCGGCGGGGAAAGCGGCAGCCCCAGGCAGTGGGAGGTCCCAGGCCATTCCCGACCATTTGGGAATCCAAACTGGGTCCAGTTGGAGCTCCTGGGTCCCTCCATCCCTCCCTCCTGTCACTGCCTCCCTTCCCTCCCTCCCCTCGGGGAGGCTCCATGGAAATCGCTGGGTTTGGTTTATTTTCAGTTCTTTGAAAGTTCTTCCCATCGCCCGACCCACTTGGCAGTGCCCAGCACCGAACATTTTTCCATGGAAAAGGGAATCTCAGGGACACTCTGAGCACAGCTTCCAGGTCTCCTTGGGATGTTGATGATTCCAGAGGGGCCGGGGAGCAACAGGGATTGAGGGAAGCCTGAGTCACGCCAAGGGCACGAGCCGGGCAGGGTCTGCCTGGATCCCAACACGTGAAGTTCCGTCCCCGTGGGATGCAGTGCCAGGGGTGTTTTCCTTCCTGGATCCACGGCCTGGGCCAGAGGGATCTGTTCTGGTTCACGGCTGGGATTCCGTCATCCCTGCGGGTTCCTTCCAGCTGGGATATTCTGATCCTGTGGAAGGGCGAAAGACCCCAAGGATCCCTCCCTGGTGCTGGGCTGTGCTCGGTGCATCCCCAACTCCCTGATCCAACCAGAAATTCCCTCTTTTTGTGTTTATCCATGCCAGGGCCTGGACTCGAGGCTCTCCCAGGTGTCTGTGTCCCTCTGGAGCCAGAGGGGCTCAGGCTGGGAGCGCTCCTCGTGGTGGAGCTGAGGCTCCATCCTGGAAATCTGGGTGGCGACCGCACTTCCTGGGACGTGCAGGCTCCTGCTGCGTCCCGGGCCGGCAGGGAGGGGGCAGGGAGGCAGAATTTACCTGCAGGAACCTCTCAGCCTCTGCCTGGATGGAGGATGCGGCTGGAGCCAAGGATTCTGCAAGCTGGGCAAAGCTCCCGGCCCGGGAAGGCTTCCTTGAAACTCCTGGAGCAGGCGGTGCCTCCCTTGGCTGCTGCCGTGGCCAGAATGTCCGGGGGCTGTTCCAGGGCAGGACTGGAGCCTCCCGTGTTTTCTGATGAAATCCTCCCGCCCCAAACCTGCCAAGGAATCAAAGGCATCGCGCCTGTCCCAGGGCTACACACTCAGCGCTCCCAGCGCCGCTCCGGCCCCGCGCCGCCGCTGCGGGAATTAAAGGCGGGGGCGGCTCTGCCTCCCCCCGGCCCAGCCCGGCCTCCCCCGGCCCCAGCCCAGCCCAGCTCCCCCGGATCCGCGGGGTCGGAGCGAATCCAGCGCTTTTTTCCAGCCCGCACACAAATCCCGGCCCCTGGAGCCACGGCTGGGATGGATTCCCTGGCGCCAGGGCCCCGGGAGGAGCTTCTCCCACACGAGCAGATTGAGGCTCTTCTCCCTTTCCAGGCTCGGGATTTGGGGCTTTCTTAAGGACCTTTGGCTTCTCCCTGAAAATTTCCATCATTCTCCGCACGGGACACGAGGGAATTCCTCCCCAGAGTGCGGAATTCCGGCCTGATCCTCCCTGGAAAAGGGGCGCCGAGCGTTCCCAGCGCTCCCGGGCCCGTTCCCACCTGAGGGCTCCCACGGCTGCCCAGGTGGAACAGGTGGAAAGCTGCCCTGAGCCAAGGGATTGGGAAAGAGGAGGGGAAATACCTGGATCGGGATTTTCACACCTCGGGCTCGCCGCCACCCGCGTTCCCTCACGGCGGGGGCCGGATGGGGACGGCTCCTTCTGGAGGCTCCTTCCAGCATTCCCGGCTGGAAAAGGGCACCTCAGGGGGCGGCTCTGGATGCCAGAGGGAGCCGGGGGATCGCCTGTCCCTCTGCTGGGACAGATCCTGGCTCCCTTTTGGGGACTTTGGGATGCCCCGTCCCGCTCCTGCCCCTTCCCGGGAGCCTGGGCTGTGTCCTTCCCTCCTTTTCCCACACTGGCCACGATTCCCGACTTTTCCTGCCAGAGCAGCCCTTCCCAGCCCCCTGCCCCGGGCTCGAGGACGCGGCCGAGCTTTCCTCACGTGCTGGAATTGTTAATCCCGGGTGATGTTCCTTGGGATCCAGGGGAGGATCCAGCCGGGGCCCAGGGAGCGATTCCCACCTCGGGATTCGGGCGTTCCCTCGGAATCCGCGTTTGCTGAGCATCCCAAAACATCCCGAGCTGGAAGGGGCCCACCGGGATCATCCCGGCCCTGCACAGGACCCCCCCAAAATCCCACCCTGTGCCTGGGAGAGTTTAAAAGTTATAACCCAATGGAAAACTTGGAATTTTGCTCCAGAGGGACACCGGGGGTGACACCTCTGCCCTGCCTCGGAGCGGCCCAGGAGGGTGACAACGATTCCCCACTCCTGTTCCCAGCGGGGCCTCCAACAATTCGATAATTAACAAAAAAAAAAAGGTAAAAAATAATTAAAGAGAGAAACCTGGGAGTGCCACGAGGGGGGAAGATCCCGGGAGATCCGGGCTGGAATTCCGGCCCGCTCTGCATCAAAGGATGCCCCGAAACTTTACCTGGCCGGGGCCGCCCCCTCTGCCCTGGGAGGTGACCCAGGTGACCTCCGGGGATGTCCCGATGGTCCCGGGCAGCCCCGGGATAATCAGGATGGGAGCAGAGGTGAGGGCCCGGCAGGGGCACCACAAAGGGACTTTCAGCGGGGCCCGGGGGCTCGGGGTTTGGAGGGGGGGTTGAGGAGCTGAATTCCCAGGAAAAGGGGCGGGATTCTCCATGACAACGGAAGGAAAAAGAGCTCAAAGCCGCGCCCAGCACGTGAACAGAGCCCCAGGGGGACACCGCGGCCCCGGGGTGGCTTTTGCAGGGAATGTCCCTTCTGTGCCCCGGCTCCAGGTGACACCGAGCCCACCCCGGCCCGGCAGCCCCCGATGGCCCCCAGGACCAGCCCCGGGGGTTCGAAGCCAATCCCGGTGTTTGGGCGGGAGGATCCCGGCGCTGCCGGGGCGGGGATGGGGCAGAGCTGTCCCCTCCGGTCCCGCCCGGGGTCCCCGCGGGCGGCGCTGGCGCTGTCGCAACGCCGGGGACACGTGGCAGGACCGGCTCCGTGGGCCCGCGCTGATGTCACGGGGACCCGGCGCTGCCGCCTCACGCCGGGACTCGTCCTGCTGACACAGCCCGGTGTCCCGGCGCCCCGCGGGGCCGCTGCCAAAGCCGGGCGGAGGCCCTGGATTTAGGGCTCTGGAGCCCCAAACGCGGCTGGGTTCGCCCCGGGGGGCTCAGAGCTGTCCCCAGGTCCCCCGGGAGCTGAGCTCGAGGTCCCTCTCCCTCCCCTGATCCCTCATCCGGGATGCAGGAACACAAATTTATCCTCCCTGGGGTGGAATATCCTGAAGTTTTCCCAATATTTTCCAGACAAACCTGGGTTTGGAGGCCCTTAAACCTGGGCTGTGACCTGAGCTCTGCGGAGCAGGAAAGGATTTGGTTTTCCCGGGGCGCTGCCGTGACCTGGCACCGTTCGGAAACGATTTTGGATCTGGGATTGGGGCTCCTTGTACAACGTTCTGGGCAATTATCTGCCAATAATTATGGCGCTGGATAATTCCAGGAGTTTATTTGATATCAACGCTCAGGAAGGGAGGGAGGCTGGGATAAGACGGAGCCCAAGGGCTCGGGAATGCCGGGTTTGTTCCCATGGCAATTCCCAGATGTGGCTCCTGCGAAGAACTCGACTTTGGCCAAGCCAAGCCAGGAAAATTGTTGGGATTGGTTTGAGGAATTGCTGCTTTTACCTCCTGATCCCACTCCTGATCCCGCTCTTGGTGTCTCAGGAGGGTTTTGTTGACTGGGTATTTACAGGGATTTTACTGGGAATTTGCTGGGAATTTATTGGGAATCTCCATCCCATCCCACACCGGGGCTGAAGGTCCTGAGGGACCCATGCCAGGCTCTGCTGGAGCCCTGACCCCCTTTCCCTGGGATTTCCGTGGCTGCTGCCAGAGTTATCCAGGTTAAACCCTCCCGAGGCTCTGTTCCCAAGGGGAATTAGGTCAGGAATGGGATCTGTGTCACCGGGGAGGCTCCGAACGTCCCCAGTGTCACCGGGCAGGAGCTGCCAGGGGCTGAGCCACGCCTGGGATTGCGAGGGCACAAAAGGGTTAAAAACGCCGGATCTTCCCCCGAAACCTTCCCGGGAATTCCCTTCAATCCCTGTGCACATCCCGAGGGACAGAGGCAGCAAAGGGCTCCAGGGCTGGGAGGACGAACGGCTCCACGGTTGGGTTTAATTCCCGGGATTTGGTCTCTCCTGGGATCCGGGCAGGATTTGTTGTCCTTGCTGGGCGTCCTCTCCCTGTGGGAATCTCCCTTTTTCCTCCTTCTTCCCCAAAGTCAATGTCAGTTTTTGGGGAGAGACGAGAAAGAATTGGGGTTTTTGTGCTTTCCCAGGCTGTTCCTCACACCCAAAAATCTCCGTTTGCTGGTTCAGAAGGACCTTTCCCACAAAAATCCCCATTTTTATTTAAAATCCAGAAACACAACTTTCCCATTTTCCCATTTTCCCTTCAAACTGAAGCCGATTATTACACTCCTGATAAAACCTCTCTGCTGCTCCCCCTCTCCCACCCTCATCCTTTAACGAGAAACCCAAACCAGGAAAAAACTCCTTAATTTCAGTGATTAAACCCGGGTTTAGGTTGATTCAAACCAGGGATTAAGGTCGGGTTTAAGCAGAAATTTCATCCCCCAAAAAATCAATTTTTTTTCTCTTTTTCCCCAAGTTTTTTCCCGGAGGTTCGGAAGCTGCCGGACATTCCAGGTGTCCTTCCCCAGGTGGTTCCCGGCTCTCCCATTCCCGCCTGGATCCGCAGGGACTGTGCTGCTCCCGCTCTCCACACAGGGTCTCCCTCGCCCTGGACAAGGCAACCTTTAATTAATCCTAATTAAGATCCCATTCCCGGCCCTGCTTCTCCCACAATCCCTGGACGTTCTGCTCCCAGCCCTGGCTGTGAATTCCACAATAAACTGCAGGATTCCACCCGTGGAATTTCCTCCTTCTGGAATCGGAGCTGTAAATGGGACACTGCTCCCTTTTCCATGGGATTGATGGGAATTTCTCCTCCTTCCCAAAATTCCGCCTGGGCCTGGCAGCCAGAGCCCGGAATGGGAAGGATTTGAACTGGCAAAACCTCTGGAAAGCAGGAAAAGGAACAATAAAATCGGTTATCCCAGGGAATCCTGGACGGATGGGGAACCCTCTAAGGCTTCCAGGGACGGGATGTGGAGGATCCCAACCTTTCCCGTCCATCCCAGGGATGCCCTGCCCCTTTTGACCCCTGCAGGGAATCATCCCAGGCCAGGAACCCCTCCAATTCCTTGGGTCTCGTTGCCTGGAGATGTCCCAGACGCCTCCAGAGGTCCCTTCGCACCCAAACCATTCCTGGATTTTACTTCTCTCCCGTTTATTTTCCCTGCTCTCCACGAGTCAGGACAATTCCCTGTTCCCTCGTCCTCGTCCCTCCAGCTGCCCCAGCTGTCCCAGCAGGGCCTTTTCCAGCGGGATGTGCCCGATTCCGCAGTCAGGGGGCCGGGAGGAGCCTCTTCCAGGTTCCGGCAGCTGCCGGGTGGCTCCGGGCCGGGCGGGGATCCAGGAGCTGACGCAGAACGGGAGAGGGCCGAGGAGAAACCTCGGGATGAGGCGGCAGGGACTCACCGGGCTGGAATTGCAGCTCCCGTGTCCCCGCGGAGTCTCCCTGTGCCCATCGCTGCCCGTGGCATTCCCACACCCCTTATCTGCTGCCCGGGAATCGCTTTCTGGGTTTTTTTGGGGTGGACTTTGAAGGTGGAATCCCGGCCGGGAGACGCGGGGTCCAGACAGGCGGCAGCTGCTCCCTGGTGGCTTTGTGGGGACCAGATTTTCAGGAGATGGGAGCTGGTTTTTCCAGGTGGGACCAGGTTCTCCCGAGCACTTTGGGCCCCGGCACCTCCCAGGGAGCTTTTCCAGCGGCACCCGAGGAGCTGCAGCCGCTCCGGTGGGAGCCAGAGGCCCTGGAATGGTTTGGGAGAGACTCCCCTTGGTCACGGGGATGAAACTGGGACGGAAAATCCATGGAATGAGTCCCCAGCCCCCCCAGGCAGGGATTTTGGGTGCTGCAGGTGGTTTGGGATCCCCGTGCAGGGCACTGTGATTAATGGCTGATTAACGAGATTAATTTGTACTTAATTAACCCCACATTGATGGGATTTGGTCCTTGGGCAGAGGCTCCCTCGGCTCTCCCAGGGTTGCGGCTCCCATGGTTTCTGTGGGATGAATCAGGGATCGAATCCAGGTCCTGATGCTCCGGAATCCGACCCCAGGGAGTCTCTCCCACTCTTCCCAAGCCCTTTGGGATTCTGTTTGATGAACCCAACGTGAATTCCCGATTTCCTGATTTCCTGATTTCCCAATTTCCTCTGCTCGACTCGGAGAGGACTTGGATGAAGCCAAGTCTTCATCCCTGCGCTCTCAGCAGCAGGGACCTCTGGCTTTTTCCAAGGATTCCGGAGCCCAATCTTTTCCCAATCCTCAGCTCCCTTTCTCCGAGGAGGAGGAGGAGGAGGAGGAGGAGGGGGAGGATGTTGTGGATCAAACCTCGGGACCTGCTCCCCACACACCTCACCCACGCCGGGCCCTCTCCCAGAGGCCTCCCCGTGACTCCGTGCCCAGGAATGCTGCACGGATCCAGCGGGAATTGCATCAGGAGCTCGTTGTGCGCAGGATGGGGCGGCGGTGCCAGTGACACCTGGGCAGTGACACCCGTGGAGGAGGTGACACCTGTGGAGGTGACACCTTTGCCGTGGCACCCGTGGCAGTCACACCTTTGCCATGCCACCTTTGCCGTGCCACCTTTGCTGTGGCACCCATGGCAGTGACACCTTTGCCGTGGTACCCGTGGCAGTGCCACCTTCGCAGTGCCACCTTTGCCGTGCCACCTTTGCCGTGGCACCCATGGCAGTGTCACCATGGCAGTGCCACCTTTGCCATGTCACCTTTGCCGTGGCGCCCATGGCAGTGCCACCTTCACAGTGCCACCTTTGCTGTGCCACCTTTGCCGTGGCGCCCATGGCAGTGCCACCTTCACAGTGCCACCTTTGCCATGCCACCTTTGCCGTGCCACCTTTGCCATGCCACCTTTGCCGTGGCGCCCATGGCAGTGCCACCTTCGCAGTGCCACCTTTGCCGTGGCACCTTTGCCGTGGCACCCATGGCAGTGACACCTTTGCCTTGGTACCCGTGGCAGTGCCATCTTCGCAGTGCCACCTTTTCAGTGCCACCTTTGATGTGTCACCTTTGCCGTGGCACCTTTGCAGTGCCCCCCATGGCAGTGCCACCTTTGCCATGTCACCTTTGCCGTGACCCCTTTCCAGTGCCACCTTTTCAGTGCCACATCTGCAGTGCCACCCAGCCCTGTGCAGCGTGGCCCTGCTGGGGGACAAGGGAGGGCCCCACACCCCCCTGGCACCGGCGGTGGTGGGGGGAGTCCTGCCAGCCCCCGCAGGGGTCTGGGATCTGTTCCCGCTCCTCCTGCGGGGCTGGGACGAGCCCTGCGCGGTCTCCAGGGACTCTGGGATTTTTCCGGCTCTCCTGCCTGGAAGCGCGGCCGGCCCTGCTGAGCTCATCCCACACAGCCCTGGGCCCTCGCAGCTCCCAGCTTGGCCCGGTTTTCCTTAAAAAGCTGCTCCTGCTCAGCGTCCCCGGGCTCTGTCCTGGCCTCGGGCTCCCGGCGAGGCTGATCCCAATCCCAGGGATGGTCCCAGGGGTATTTCCCAGCCGGACACGGGGGGTTTGTGCTGCTCCCGCTCGCCGGGGCAGTGCCTGCAGGCCCGGGTGACCCCAAAGCTCCCTTTTCCCACATCCCACAGTCTCCCACCTTCCCTTCGGAGCTCAGCCCTTCTGGCATGGCCGGGCTGGCCCAGGGAGGCGCCGGGGCGAATTTGGGGAGCCCTGGGAGCCGCCAGGGACAGACATTCCCTGCCGGAACATCCCAGGAGCCCCGGCAATTCCCACATACATCAGAGCCTGATAAGGAACCTGCTCCATTCCCACCTAAATCCATGAACGTCCCGTTTATCCCAACCTTGTCCTGCACCTTTGTGCTGCTTCCCAGCCCCGGGTGCTTGGGCTGGGCCTCTCCTGGCGCAGAGCAGGACAATTCCCTTTCATCTC
Organism: Ifrita kowaldi; assembly: GCA_013398055.1. NCBI lineage: Eukaryota > Metazoa > Chordata > Aves > Passeriformes > Cinclosomatidae > Ifrita > Ifrita kowaldi. The sequence goes on along the minus strand of VZRS01000596.1, from coordinate 13,192 downwards.
GGGAGCACGAGGCCTTCCAGCCTCTTCCTTGTCCCTGCTGCTCCCTCCGAGGCCTCCTCCACCCGTTCCTTCCTCAAGGGGGATTAAAAATCCCCTTCGTGTTCCAGGGGAGCTCCCTCGGAGCCAGACTGAGGGAATTCTCCTCTATTTCTGCTGGAAACGTTGATCCCAGGATTTTATCCCCTGTCCCCCACCGGATCGGGTTATCTGGGGGTTGGATAATGCATCCTGGACAATTCATGTCCAGGTGGGAAAAGTGTTCCTCAGGAATTGCCCAAAATGTGTGGAAAACCACCGGAACTCGGGCAGCTCTGGAGCTGCCTTTGGGAAGCTCCCGACACAAAAAAAATAAAGCAAAAAGTGGAAGGCTGAAAAGAAAATATTTTTCAAACCCGTCTGACTTTTGTGAGGAAATCATTCCAGAGAGGAAAATTTATGGAATAGAAGGAACCAGGCTCTGAGTTTGCGCCAGACTTTGCTGGAATAAAGCCAAGAAAATCCCCTGCCAGCCCCGGGGTTGTGCTCGGCACTGGGACAGGGATTTGCCCTTTGCTGTTTATCCAGCTTTGGATTTTTGGGAAACGCCAACATCTTCTTTTTTTTTTTTTTCTTGGGTTGTTGTTGTTGTTTTCTTTCCGAAAGAGTCAGAAATTTCCAAATGCTGAAACTCTTCCCAAAAGGAACCAGCTGGGATTGCTCAACTCGCTGTTCCTGCCCCCGCCCTCCCGATGAGTTACGGAGGGTGTGACATCCCCGGGCCGGGTGTGACATCCCGGGATCGCTGATCCCAGCGGCTCCAGGGGCCACTTCCAGCGGCTGCTGCCTAACGAGGGCTCCGTCCCTGTGTCAGCCGGGAGCCCGGCCCTGCCGGAGCGGGAACATCCCATTCCCTGGCTCCGGAGCCGTTCCCAGCAGAACCAGCTGCTCCTGGCCCCGCGGGATTCATCCTCGTGGGATTCATCCACGTAGGATTTGTCCTCGTGGGATTCATCCACGCGGGATTTGTCCTCGTGGGGCCCGTGGAAGGCGTCCCCTGTGGAATGGGACAGGCTTTCAAATCCCTTCCAATCCCAGCAATTCCATGATTTGTCCCAGTGTCAACAAAGCCAAATCCAGCTGCTGCTGCTGCCTCACACCTGAGGCATCCCCGCTTTCCCCGCATTCCTAGAAAAGGCCGAGGTGATCCCCAGGAGGTCACAAGGGGATAATCAGGGATGTCCTGGGCTGGAGGGATTCCCTGTTCCAAGCTCAGCATCATTCCCTGGTGACTTTTCCCCGGAGCCCGGTGCCTTCCCGGCACTTATGGCAGATGATTATGGAAAATGCAGCAATTAGGGAAGAGCCGGGGAGGTTTGGCCTGGGAAAGAGGGAAATGGGATGGGGCAGGATGAGCTGTTCCAAACGGTGGAGGCTGATTGATTTCACTTTCTTCTCTGGAAAAGTGTCCAGGGATCTTGGGAAGGAGGAGGAGAAGGAAGGTTCTCCCAGGGGAATTGATCCATGGGTTGGAACCAATGGAAGCACCAGGAGTGTGCCAGGGACCTGGAGCAGTCCCAGTTCCCAGGGCAGGATATTGGGGATCCATAAATCACTTTCCAGATCCATGGAAAGCCACGGAGAGCCCCCAGATCTGGCTCCAGCAGCCGGGCACTGCTGCCTTTCCTTTTTCCCTGCTCCCCTGGCTGTGGAACAGCCGGAATTCCAGAGGAAAAGCGGTTCTTGGGAACACCTGTTGAGGACATTTCTGTGATGGGACCTCTCCAGCGGAAGTGGAGAACATCCCTGCCCACGGACGAGCTTTGGGATCCCTTCATCCCAGGCCATTCCCTGTTTTCTGGAGCCGAGGGAAGCCCTTCCCGCCGTGTTTTGCCTGCCCAGCTCCTCTGCAGCACAACAACTGCAGCAGAGCCCGGCCGGGCCGGCCCCGCTCCCGCCGCAGGACAACCCGCAATTATCCCGGCATCCTCGGGATGCCATCCCGGCCGGATTCCCTTTGATGCCGCGCGTATCCAGGTAACCTGCTCCCAATCAAAGCCCCGGGAGGGCCGGGAAGGCGCTGGCGGCCGTTCCGGGGGATCCGGGGCCGCTGTGGGCAGCGCAAACAGGAAGCGGGGCCGGAGCCCCGGAGCCGCCCCGCCCTGGCCCGGGGCGCTTGGGCAGAGCCGGGGCTGCTCCCGCTCCCGCTCCCGCTCCCGTGACGCGTTGTTGTTGTGGATGAGAAATTCCAGGAGCGTGGATGTCCCTCGGCTTCGGGGACGGCGTCACCGCCTGAGGTTTTCGGGGTTAAGTCCACACAGGTGCCGACCTTTGAGGCCCGACGGGATTTGGGGCCGGGGTTTGTCCTACACGGAGGCGCCAAAGGACGGGGATGGACAGCGGGGACCATGGAAGGAGCAGGAATTCCAAGCCGTGGGGAGAGGAGTGGGAATTCCAAACCACGGGCAGAGCAGCAGGAATTCCAAATAATGGGGAGAGCAGCAATCCCAAACCATGGGAGAGGAACAATCCCAAACCCCAAAAAAGCAGAAGGAATTCCAATCCATGGGAGAGGAACAACCCCAGCCCATGGGGAGAGCAGCAGCAATCCCAAAGCCTGAGTCACCTCCCGGTGCTCCCAGCCCGTAGAGGGAGCTGCTGGAGCTTGGATTCACCGGGCCGTGATAAATCATTAAACCCGGCCCTGGTGTTACATAAGAGTGGGATGCTGGAATTCCTGCATGGAATGAGCTTTGGGAGCCTCCCGGGAGGCCTTTGCTCCCTCCTGGTCCCACGGCTCCGGCAGCTCCCGGTGGTGCCGGGTGGGCCGAGGCGAGCGGAGGTGTGGGACAGGAGATGCTCGGTGTCCCTCAGACCATCCTGCGGCTCCCGGCTCTCTCGGGGCTTCCTTCCCAATCCGGGGATGAATCCTTGACCGAATCCCTCGGCTCTAAGGAGAGGAGAGATCCCAGCTCCTGGGAATGGAGGGATGAGCGGCCTCGTGCCTCCCGGCCCCGCTGGAGCGTGATGGGATCCCCTGAGCCGTGCGGGAAACGCTCAGGCCCAGACTTGATCCAGCAATCCCGGGAGCTCTCCCGGCTGATCCCTCCTGGGCCGTGGGGCAGGGAATGGAGAGAGGGGAATGGGATGAGGGATGGAATGAGGGAATGGATTGGGAGCTGTGGGGCAGCAGCAGCTGAGCCAAACCAGCCCTGGCTGCTCTGGGGCCCCACATCCCACCCGGGACCAGGGAAAATCCCGGGGATCCTGCTGCCCCAATCCTTGGGATCCTGCTGCCCCAATCCTTGGGATCGCTGCTGCCCCAGTCCTNCTGCTGCCCCAGTCCTTGGGATCCTGCTGCCCCAATCCTTGGGATCCTGCTGCCCCAGTCCTTGGGATCCTGCTGCCCCAATGCTTGGGATCCTGCTGCCCCAGTCCTTGGGATCCTGCTGCCCCAATCCTTGGGATCCTGCTGCCCCAGTCCTTGGGATCCTGCTGCTCCCCCAATCCCTTGGGATCCTGCTCCAGCCCCTCTGCTGCTGTGCCAGGAGGGAAGGGCCCCCATCCAAAGCCCCACGGGAGCATCCCGCAGTTCCTCTGGAGCGGGCAGACCTTTGGGATGGGAAGCTGGGGAGGTTTCCAGCGCTCCCATCCCGGCTCCCGGTGCTGCCGGCTCCGGTCAGGGCCAGGCACGACCACAGGGAGCGGCTTTCTCACGGTGCTCTGGCGCATTTCCTGCATCCTGCAAGAAAACCGGGAGCACTTTTGAAGTCGGGAGGAGGTCGAGGCTTTGTGGAACCACAAAGGCTCCGGACTGGAGCTGGGCACGGGCTGGGAGTGTTGGCAAAAGGCCGGGAATTTGTTTTCCCGAATTTTGCCACCAGCGACCCCCTCCCCTGCAGGAGAAGAGCCGATTCCACCGTCTGGAGAAATCCTGGGATGCTCCAGGAGCCCTGGATGGAGTTTTTTTCCAGCACAAGCTGAAGTTTGTCTGTGTTTTCCCGGGACTGAGCCTGTTGGGACAAACATTTGTAACCAAATTAAATCCAGCCGCAGCAAAAGGAGCCAACAGGAAACCCTTCGGCTCCAGCCACCCCAAATCCTCGGAGGATCCGGGGACGGGAGCCTGGGAAAGCGGCTTTGGGCTGGGAAAAGGGACAACAGGGACTCGCTGCCACCACGAGGGGTGACCTGAGTCCCTGCAGGCTTCCAGCCACATCCCTTCATCCCATCCCATGGATTTATCCCATCCCATGGGTTCAGTCTGGAACCATTTCAGGGGTGTTTTGTTTGGGATTTGGATCCCTGCAATCCAACACTTCCATTTATATTTGTTTTAAATTTTTTTGGGGATTAAAGAGCTCCACACCAGGGCAGTGTGAACATGCAGCTGGGACAGCCAGCAGGATCAAACCCATGGTCCAGGCTGGGGTTGCAGATCCTGTCCCTATGGCCCCCCCAGCCCTGCCTGGAGCACATCCCAAATCCCGGGGGAAGTTTCCCGGGACGATCCTTTCCCAACCCTTTCTTCTCGCCGCCTTTTTCATTGCTTTTTCTTTTTTTTTAAATTTTTAATTAAACGAAATTAAATTTCTGCAGCATCCCTGGTTTCATTATCCCAGCTCTCCACCGGAGGCATCGCTCGCAGTCCCTCGGGACGAGTTGGACAACGCCGGGAATGCTCAGGTTGAGGCTCTTCCCACTTTTCCTCCCTCCCTTCGCTCTCCCCGCTCCGCTCCGGCCCCAGAGCGGCTCTGGAGTCTCAGCACTGCCCAAGCCGCACTTCAAAGGCTCCGGGAGCTTCCCCGCGCTTCCCTGGCAGCTCCCGGCATTAATCACCGGCCCTGTCACCCCGCATTGTCCCGGGGCTTCTCCCGGGTCTCTCCCAGCACAGGGAATGTGGCTCTGCTCCCCTGGGATGGGACTTTTCCATTCTGGGGGGAATTTGGGTCCCCAGACACGGCTGGAGGTGACAAACAGGGACGGAGGGGGCTGGGAGAGCTGGGAATGTTCACCTGGAGAAGGGAAGGATTCAGGGAGAGCTCAGAGCCCCTTCCCGGGCCTAAAGAGGCTCCAGGAGAGCTGGAGAGGGACTGGGGACAGGGACACAGGGAATGGCTTCAAACTGGAATAGGGCAGGGATGGATGGGATATGGGGGAGGAATTCCTGGCTGGGATGGAATTCCCAGAGCAGCTGTGGCTGCCCCTGGATCCCTGGGAGTGTCCAAGGCCAGGCTGGAGCACCCTGGGATGGTGGGAGGTGTCCCTGTCCAGGGCAGGGGTGGCACTGGATGGGCTTTAAGGTCCTTCCAACCCAAACCATTCCATGATTCCAGGAAGGCTCCTGGCAGCTCCAGGCGAGGCCAGGAGAGATCCTGCAGGATTCAGGGAGGATCCTGGCAGGTGACGCTGCGTGGGATGATCCCGATCCCGAGCTGATTTCCAGCTCCAGATTCCAATCTCCTGCACTTCCTCTCTCCCTGGGGGAGATAAGGATCCTGGGCAGGCAGGGCTGAGCTCCCTGGAATTGCATCCGCTCCCGCAGCCCGGCCAAGGCAGGAGCGAGGCCTCTCCTGGGGAATGGGGAATGGGAGGGGACGGGAAGGGGCAGGCGCCGCCTTCCTGTGGGTGTTTTCCAGAGAGAAACCGGGATGGAGCCGGCACCTGCCGGAGCAGGTGACTCGGGTGTGAGGAATGCGGGCCCGGGATGTGGGCTGGGATCAGGGAGGGCACAGAGGGAGCTGGAAGCGCTCCCGAGAGGAGACGGGAAGGGTCAGTCCCAGCATCTCCATCAGAACGGGATCACCTGGAAGTGGTGCAGGGCTCATCCCCACAGGCCCTGGAGCTGCCAGAGGGGGATAGAGAAGCTTTTGGAGAGGCTTTGGGATGGTGGGAACAGCGGGAATTCGGAATAGGAAGTGGGAAAAGGATAAAGGGGTTGAGAACAGGGAAAATCCTCGCCTGGGCTGGGAATGGTGGAGGAGGAAGGGCCAGGCAGGAGTTATTCCAGGTGAGCCCCAAACCACTTCCTTTAGGGCCAGGAACTGGAGGGATCCCAGGGCACCCTGGAATGGTTCCCCTCCTCCCTGAGACTTTCCTGTGGGAATGTTGGATTTGCTCTCCTGGATGGGGCAAAGATCCCTCTCTGCTTCTCTCTGGGTCACGGCAAAGAAACTTCCCTCTGGAATTGGGAAAACCCCACATTTGAGCAGACCCTGCAGGAATTCGCTGTTGGGATGGCTCCCAGTCCTGCAGGTCCGGCGAGGGCACAGCGAGGTCCCTTCCCTCTGGAAGCCAAACCAATCCCGTGTGCAGAGCCAGAGGGATGGGGCCGGCTGGGAATGACCCCGCTCCTCCCAAGGAGGGTTTGGAGCGGGAATTTTCCTTTTGGGGCATCAGGCAAGGCCTGGTCTGGTTTGGGAGGAGAGGAGATGGGGATGGGGAGCAGGAGAGGGGATGGGGAGCAGGAGAGGGGATGGGGAGCAGGGTGCAGAACCCCCCCCAACATTCCCGGCCCTGCCCCTCCGCTCCCGCCGGTGGAACCGGGACAGCCCCACGTGCGCGGAGCTCACACGTCCCTGTCCCACCGCCTTTGATCTGCAGCCCTGGCAGGGAAGGTGTCCCGGCAGGAATCCGGCCCGTCAGGTCCCATCGGAGCCGGTGGCACTCGGTGACCAAGCCCTGGCAGCTGAGGTGGCCCCGGTTGGAGCCAAGCCCCACCTCTGCCCCGGGGCTGCGGGGAGGATCCTGCCCCGGGAGTTCGGGGGGCTCGGCTGCTCCCGGGGGTCGGCACAGCCTGGAGGGGCTGTCCCGGCTGTCCCCGAGCCCGGGGGGCTGTGCAGGCCCTGCCCCCGGTCCTGGCAGGGCACAGGAGCTGCTGCTGCTTCTGTGGCCTTTCGGTGCTGCAAAATAAAGGCGTGAAAAAGATGGAGAATTTTTTCCATGGGCAGGCAGTGATGGAACAAGAGAGAATCTTCCTCCTCACCCTCCTCCTCCTCCTCCTGCTGCTGCTGCTGCCCAGGGTGGCCCTGGGTGGCCCCGGCCCCCGATGCCAGCGCCGGGAGGGGCCGCTCCCGATTACTCACGGGGAGGAAAAGCGGAGCCAATGGAAAAGATGGAAAGCGACTGGAAAAGATGGAAAGAGGGCACTGGGTCCTCCCGCGGCTGCAGCTGCAGCTGAGCTCAGCCAGAGGGACAGGGACAGGGAGTGGGGACATCCCGCCCTGGGTGACTGGGACACGCTGGGGAATGTCCTGGCACGGCTGTGGGGTCCCTGTCACCCCTGCTAAAAACCCAACCCAACCCAACCCAACCCAGCGCCCCCTCGGTGACCCTGCCCGGGGTGAGGCGGCAGCCGGGCCCGAGTCCTCAGGGTGGGAACAAAGTGGGATGAAACGGGACCCCTGGGGAGCCCGGCCGCGTCCAGGTGCGATTTTCCAAAGCAAAGGAGACAAAAGCTCGGCCCGGGACGTTCAAAGGGAGCCGCGGCCGCGGGGCCCCCCTGCCCCGGCCCAGGAGGAGCCGGGATCCGACCCCGTTCCCGGGCGGCTTCCCGGCTTTGTGCCCGGCGGGGTTGGGTTACGGGGCCGGCCTCGGGAGCCTCCTCCGCGGGTCGCGGCTGGATTAAGGAATTCCAGCTGCTTTCAGTGCCCGTTGAACCACGAATAATTCGGGAGCTGCAAAGGGCGGGAGGTGTTCAATGGGAAAGGCACCTGCCGGGCAGCTGGAATTCGGGGGGTGGGAGGAACGGTGGGATTCGCCTCCAAACCGGGGATTTTTGGCCTGGGTGAGGGTGGCAGAGTGGCGGTGGGGGGTCCGTGTGTCACCTGTGCCACGGGGATGCGCCCAGGGACAGGAAAAGCCATCACCCAGTGCAGGAGGAGTTTGGGGATGGGTCACCCGCTCCCAGCATCTCTCGGGAATGGGATGGGACAGGATGATCCTGCCTGGCTTTGGGAGGGGTGTCCCGGTGCCACAGCGCCCCTGATGATGTCGCATCCCTCGGGGCAAGTCCCCTGAGCCCTCCCGGCCGTGCCCGGGGGGACTTTGGCACCCAGGAGCCGTCGGGGTGGCAGCGACTGCGCCCGCCCTGGTCCCCGGGAGACTGCTGGGCGCCTCTTAATGGCACCTTAATTACACATTTACCGTCCCCGTTCGTCCCTCCCTCTCCTTCCCTCCTCCCTCCCTCCCTCCCGAGCTTCCCCGGGATGGAAATGCCCGGCGCGTGCTGCCGGGATTGTCACCGCCGCTAATGACCCCCTGCGAGCCGGGGCGGAGCGCGGCGGCGTGGGGACACGGGAGGTGACACTGCCCCGACCGGCCCGGCTGCGGCTGCCCGGGCTGGCCCCGGGGCCCGGCTGCGCCTCCGGCTCCGCAGGGAAGCGCTCGGTGGCTCTGGGATTTGGGGACGCGGCTGTCACCGGCCGGGAGAGCGGGGGGGATCTGGCTGCGGGGGTGTCCCTGTGCTCGCTGCGAGCTCCCGATGTCACCGTGCCAGCCCCGCCCGTGTCACCGTGCCAGCCCTGCCCGTGTCACCCTGCCGGTGCCTGTCACCCACTCGCGGGCAGGTGGCTTTTCCGGGCTTTCCCGTGCGGGTTTTGCAGGGATCGAGCGCTCCTTTGCAGAGGGCACAGTCCGGGATGAGCTCTGGGATGCTCTCATCCCCCGGGATCCAGGGATGGAACGCCGGCTTCTCCCTTCTCCGCTCCTGGGCGATACCCCGGCTACTTTATCCAGGGAAAACCCACGCGGAGAACTTTGCTGGAGCCCGGGAATTCGGCCCCAGAGGCTCCAAGAATTCCCGTACACGGCACACGCAGAGAACAAAAAAAAAAAACCCCAGCCAAAAAAACCAGAAATGGCACGAGGAGAGGAACAATTTCCTCCACCGCTAATTGTCCCTCTGTTAATTAACGCGAGTGTGGGGGCGCTGATTAGGATCTCCCCAAAGCCACAGGTCCTGGCTGGGGACAGCGCTGACCACACGGGGCTGAGCCTCGCCGGGTCCCAGGGGACTGGAGGGGGTCCTGGATTTGGGAAGCTCTGTGGGGCTGGATTTGGGAATTGGGAATTGAGATTTGGGATCTGGGATTTGGGATTTAGGGCTCTGCCCCACTGACACCCTCGTGGGACTCCGAGGCGTTTCCTGTGGCTGAGGCGTGGCTCGATTGACCACAGAAGGGTCCGGCTCCTTTCCAAACTCTCCAGCTCCCGGAGTTCGGGGAGATGGGAATGAAGCCTCTTTAAGTGATTCCCTTGTCAAATTAGCGGGGCCCGGCCGGGGCTAATGAGCGGAATAATTGATTAAATCTGTCCCACTTCTGCCTCGCAGCCTCGCACCTTCCCCAAAGGTTTCCAGATGGGGAATAATTAATTATCCCCCAAAGTGGCTCCACGCGCTGGGACGGGAACGTGGGGAATTCCCACAGCACAAAATTGCCCCCACAATTAATCCCAGGCTGTTAATGAACTCTCCAAAGAACGGCCGGGTTGGGGAGAGACCCTCTCGGGGCTGGGCCTCTGCACTGCCAGCCGGGAATGGCCGGGAATGGCCGGGAATGATGGAATGGCCACCTCTGCGTTTATGGGGCAGCAAAACCGGTGCCGAGTTCGCTCGTCTCCAAACAGGAATCTGGGAATTCTCCCCTCTCGCCTGCTCCTCCCTCCATCCATCCATCCATCTATGAAATCCAGGGGACCATTTCCTCCCGGGCCATCTCTCGTCGTTATTTCCACCAGGGCCCTTTGATGCCTTTGGTTTCCAGCCACGCGTACCCAGGAAAATCAAACCCAGATCGGCATCCTGGAAAATATTTGGAGGTTCTGAACCAAAATATCGGCTCTGGGAGGGGGATGAGGCAGGGCTGGGGGGACCAGCGCTTGGTTTGAGCATTTTGGTCACATCTCGGTGGTTTCATCCAGCTCCAAGCGGGAATGGGGCAGGGAAGGGATCCTGGGTGTTGTGGGGTTCTGACCGCGGTTGTGGTGATGGGGAAATGCTGATTTACACCCCCGGGTGCGGGTTTGACAGCACCAGGCTGCCCCACACGCTCCGAGTGCTCGAAATCAGGATGGGAACTCCCAGTGGGAGCTGGGGTTCACCTTCCCAAGCCCATCCGGGCTCCAGAATCTGGGACGAGCCACTTTTTGAGCTTCTTTTCGCAGAAAATTTCAAATCCCGGGCTTGCTGGAGCTTTGCAAATTAAACGGGGGGAAAAAAATATCCCTGCGAGCTTCCCCTTCCCTTGTGTCCCTCTGCAACTGTCCCAGACCCTGCTGTGACATCGCTGTCACCTCCCACGTCCGTGTGTCCCCTGGGGCCACCTCTGTGCCATCAGGTCACCTCCGGACGTGATTCATTCCGGGGGGAGCAGGCCCTGGGTGCCCTGGGGGTGTCTGGCACCATCCGCGGCACAAACCCAGGGTCGCTGCAGCCGCCGGGACCAGGAGTTTCCCCTCCCTGGATGTGCCCCCCCATCCCAGAGGATGCTCCCCACCATTCCCTCAGCCCCCTGCTCCCCCGGCCCGGCTTTTCCCGGTGCCGAGACGCCCCAAAAGCCGGGGGGCCCGCCCGGGGCGGCGGGGGGAGCCCAGCTCGTGCTGCAGCGTCTCCCCGCGCTGCCCCGGGACCATTCCCGGCTGGAGATAGCGCGGCTGCTCGGCGGTGGCAGCGCGGGCGTGTGGGAGGGCAGACGCCAGGCTGTCTGCTCCCACTCCGCTCGGCTTGTTATTAACTTCTCCTTGGGCTGCCATTAACCCAGAATTCCTGCTCCTGGCTCCAGGCTTTCCCCGCGCCGCTCTATCTCCAGCCTAATTACAGCTGTTGGGATCTCCCTTTATCTCGGGGGATCTTTGGGGTTGGTTACCTGGCACACGCGTTCCCGGCCCCCCCTCCCCGCGCGCCCATCCCTGCTTTCCCCTTTAATCCTCGCTGCTTTCATCAGCCCCGGCGGACGGGAACAACCCCGAGCCTCCGCGGCTCTGCCCGGGTGGATCTGCACCCCGCGGATCCCGGGAGCATCCCCGGCCAGGTGACCGCCAGCGACGTTATCCCCGCGTGTCCCGGCGCGTCCCCGGGCACCGCGCGGGGCTCGGCATTGGCACCTTCCAGCCCCGACACCGAGGCTCGGCCTTGGCTCCGAGCGCGGCCGTGATTTATTTTTTTAATTTAACGCGGGTTGAGTCGGTGTGTTTGTCTTGGCAGCGGGGGCCCCTCCAACCCCAAACTCCGCCCCGACAGCCCCGTCCCGTCCCTGCCAGCCCCCGCTGACACCAACGGGGCTGGCACCCGACCCGGCCGTGCCCCGTGCCCGCAGCGCTGTCCTGGAACTGGGACCGTGCCGAAACCAGCCCGGTGTGAGCTGGGGGCTCTGCACGGCCCGAGGGTTGGTGCCGGAGTTCTGTCCCCTCTCCCAAAGGGATTTGGAGCAGGCAGCGCTGTCCCCGTCCCTGTGCCCACCCCTGGCACGGAACCGGGCTGAGATTGGCACCTCCAGACCCCGACCCAGAGGGTGGAGAAGGAGAAGGAGGATGAGGATGATGAGGACGAGAACGGTGTCACCACTGTCCCATCGCTCCCCCTGGGCTGCCCCTTCTCGTGGGTCCCCCTTGGAGGTCCCCAAATGGGGGGGACCCCTTCCCACTCTCCCTGCAGCTCCCAGGCTCGGTGGGGTGGGATGGGATGGGATGAGGAGGGGAGGGGTCCCTCCTTCCACCCCCGATGGAACAGAGCTGTTCCCTTCGCCCCAGCAGGGAATTGAACCCTGCGGGTCCCCCCTGCTCCTGAGATTTGGGCAAATATTGTCCCCAGACACCCTTGGGGACACCGTCCTGCGGCAGCTGGCACAGGGACCTCGGCTGCCCTGCTTTGGGGTGGACATTTTGGGGAACTTTTATTAATTACGGGCATTTCTTCCATCCACCTCTCGGCAGAGGGGCGGGAAAGCACAAGGGGCTGGGAAGGGGGTCTGGGTCCTCCTGGATCCAGCTCTGGGACTTTCCTGGGACCCCCCACGAGCAGCCTCTGTGGTGGGTGGGGGGATGCAGCCCCCAGCCCCAGCATCCCCTTTCTCCCCCCCAGCACCGGGTGAGGAGCCCGGGAGGGAGCGGGGCCGGCGGGAGCTGATCCCGGCAAGCCGGCACCCGTCCGCAGCCGGTGGGGCTGAGTCACCCGCGGGGAAAGTGAGGAGCGGGATAAAAGCAGATCAGGGGAGCTTTCCTTCGGTCCTCGCCCTCGGCCGGGCCGGGCCGGGCTCCCCGGGGATGCGGCGCGGGCAGGGCTGCGAACATCTGGAATTCTCCTCTCGCTGCTGCTTCGCCCCCGCTTGGGCCTGGGTGGGGTTGGGGCACTTTCCCTGTTGGTCCCCGGAGTTTGGTGGCCCCCACGGAGGCTTCGCCCCACACCCGAATTTAAGGCTGATGTGGGGTTTTTGAGGACCACCCCAGGGACACAGCTCCGTGCTGGGATGGGGGGACACCACGGCACCCAGGGGACAGCCCGTGGGTCCGGCTGTGCGGGGAATGGTCCCCGGGGGTCATCGGGGAGGTTTCTGGGATTGGGGTGGGGGCCGGGGGCAGGAGCGGAGGGCGAGGGGGAGGCAGGGCTGTCCCGGAGCGTCCCCGCGTGTCCCGGGGCCAGTCCCGAGCTGGGTTATTTATATCGGAGCGCTGGCCCCGCGCGGGTGACTCAGAGCCGGTGGCCGCATGGAAACGCGGCTGGGACACGGCCTAATGGGAGGGTGGGGACCGGGACCCTCCCTGCCGCCCCCCGGCCGCTGTCACCCTCCCGCGGGGCTGCTCCTCCCGCCGTGTCAGCGGGGGCCGCAGCGGGGACAGAGCTCGTGGTCCGGTCCCCGCTCCCCTCCCCGCTGTGCCACCCCGGTGTCCCCAAAGCCATCGCAGCCTCACAGACCCCGCCACCAGCACGGCCGGGGCTCCGCTGGCTGTCCCCAAAGGCGGCGACAGCAGCTCCCAGCCCCAGACCGGGCGGATTTGTCCCCGTGGTGCCCTGGCCGGAGGCGCCCCCGGGCCCGGGGCCCCGCCGGGGTCACGGAGGGTGAGGCCGGGCAGGTTGTCACCGGCCGGGAGCCGGGCCCCGCGGGGACCGGGCGCTGCCGACGCCGGGAAGGGGCCCCGCGTCTGCCGGGGGTGGCTCGGGGGGTCCCACCCCGGTCTGGCATCCCGGGAGTGCTCCCGGCCCCCGGAGCGCGGGGATGGG
>VZRS01000595.1:408478-462213 GCA_013398055.1 Ifrita kowaldi | reverse complement strand
GCTCCGAGGAGCGCTGGGCTGGGTGTGCGAGACGGGCTCTGGCAGCCACAGGCGCCCCGGCTGAGCCCGTCCGAGCGGGGCAGCGGCCGGAGCGGGGCTGAGCCCCCGCCACCTGCCCCGCCTGGGAATGGTGCTGGAGCCGCTCGTGGCAGCGGCCGGCAGCCGTCCCGGAGCTGTTTCACTGCACCTCAGGGCTCCGTGGGCGATCTTTGTGCATTCTGGTTAAGCCTTGCACAATACTGCAGGCTGGTCAGTTTTCTTCCTTGTGGGAACAGAGAAGAAACAGGTCCGGTGGAAGTTAAAAGCTGTGCATGCTGTTCCTCAGCTCTTCAATACACCTTGGGCAAGAGATAAAGGATCGCATTTAGCATCCTCTGCCCGTGCCACTGGACGTGATTCCATCCTCCCAGGTTACAAAGGGGATGTGCTGCAGGGTGAACTAACTCGGTAGAATATATGTTTATACACTTTCTCCTCTCATGCGGTTTCTGTAGCCATGCTGATCTTGGGGATCCCTTTCGGCCTGTTTAAAGCTACGAGATTTATTCCCTTCCACAAAAAGGTGGAACAGTATGGTTCATTCTCGCCCGTGCTGAGTTAGCCTCTTCCTCCCAAGTTCTGCTCTTACAAACACTGGGCAGAATGCTTTAGTTTAGCCACACTTTGTTTGTAAACACTGCCGTTCCTCTCTAGGTGTTTGTTTTCCTTAGGTCAATTTCCTGTACATTTCCTTTGACTTAAAAATCTCGCTCAGGAAGGAATCACTTGGTGAAAGTAACAAACCTATGAAATAAGGTATTACTGAGCAGAATTGTTACACAATCAGTTCAGCAGGTCAGTTTCTGAACTCCTGTGAAACTGGACCAGTTCAGTTTAATGACATAACATGAATATATTCTTTCTGTCTGAAAATCTTGCCCAGTGTATCTAAAAATATATTGGACATGAAGAGGTGTTGCACTGTTGCTGTCTTTAATACACTCTATAAGTGTGATACTTCTGCATGTTCTGGGAATTTATTTTAAGTCTCATCACCAATATGAACTTTTAGCTGGAATAAGATTATTTTGGTTTAAGACCCCATGACAGACTTTTAAAAGTGTTGATGATGAGTTAGGTGTGCACACAGGTGGACAGCATTTGTTTGTCAGGCTGCTGTAATTTGGTTAAATATCTCCTATTTTCAGGTCACACAGGTGCACTTGTCTAGTCTCAGCTCCCCAGCTGTGATCCCTGTAATACCATGTGCTGTCACTGTGGGATTGCTGTCAGAAGGGAAACTTACTTGTGTTGTCTGTAAATCACTGTTGGGCGTGTAGGTTATTTGTGTGATATTTATTGCTGTTGTCACTCTTTATTTCACACTTGGGCAGCTATGAATTTGGACACTCAATTAATCCCTGCCTGACTCTTCAAACTTGGTTGTTATTTAAAAATATTTAAGGAAAGGTGAGATTTTAATATCCAACCCGATTTCAGCACTTTGGTTATTTGAAGACCTTGTTTATGTGCACATCACTTTGATTATTAGTCTATAGTGCAGTAAATCTTATGATGGAATATTTTAATTCTGCTAATGATTTAAATGATTAAAGTCTCTGAATTAAAAGAAAAGATGGGCTACCATTGTTATGCATATTAAATAAATATCCTGCTAGTCAAGGCCTGTGGATAAACTTATCTGTCTGAAGCTACAATTGCTCATGTAGAAGTCCAACTTACTTATGTTATATTCTGCAAGTCAATATTGTTAGGCAGGAGTTTTAGAAAGGTGCTTTTGTAATTTGAAGACTTTCTAATATTATTACTGTTAGTTTGTGATAAATTCTTTTCTAGCTTCTTTTTTCCTTATTTCTGCCAAGGATCATCACCTTTTTGAGGTGTTTTCTGAGTCTGTTAATGTTATTTTTTAAGAAGTTTTTGGTTTTTTTTTTCTTCTCATAAGCGACAAAACTTGGATTGGAAGTTAAACATTTATTTGAATTTTTGTAGCCTCCTGTGCTGTCTGGTGAGTTACTTTCAGAACTGTGGTGATATTTTGGATTGCATCAGGAAGATTATTAGGAAATTTTTAAAAATCGAAAACTTTTTCTTTCCTTGCAGCCACCTAGAAGAAAAAACGCAGTGGGAACATCCTAAGTCTGGGAAGAGGAAACGTGTTGCAGGAGGTTTGTGTTAAACTTTTGTAATGAGCTGAGATTATGTTACAAACATTTAGTTCTTCCACAAGCTCCAGCTGATGTCATTTTGATCTCCTAGTTGTTACTAATCACCTAGGCTAACTGAGCTTGCAGAATACATCTGATTTTTGTGGGGTTTTACCTCTGTGATTGTGTCTGTGTAGAGTGATCACTGCAGTTTTATGGCTTTCCTGTATTGCTCCATGAAGCCAAAGTACTAATTTCAGGTTACAGGGTTTGTTATAGTGTGGCCTGTAAAGCATACAGTCAAAAGCTTGAGTTCTGTGTTCCTGGTGTCCATCAGGTAATATTTATAGTTGGATTATATTCTTCAAAGAATTTATTTCATCAAGGAATATCCCTGGCACAGAAGGAAGCCTCATTAGTTTTCATTTTACCTGTTTCCCCCAACTCAGTAGAATATTTGTGCCAGAACAGAAGGCAGACCGTGTTGCAGGACACTTCCAGAGGAAAATGACTTCTCAAGGATCTTGGATCAGTGCCTTAAATCAGATCTTTCCAGAAGCTTCTGTACCTGGGGGTACTACACTGTTGGCAAGCCGTGTTACTTTTGGCATTGGTAATCTGACTATAAGTGGAATGTTTTCAGTAAATCTTAATTCAATCAAAGTGAAATGAGTACTTTCAAGCCAGGATTAGAAATACTGTGAATGCCATCTGTTAGATACTTTTGTAGGATCTTTTATATAAGAATTTGTTATGTAAAGATGTGTAATTTTTGTTCTTTTATTTATCCCTCCAACTTCATTGAACCATTTAGGTTTGAGTTATTGTAGCTCATGCCCACTTGAGGGCTCTGATTTTTTGACTCGTGGTATGTGTTACACATAACTTTTCCTATATGTTTTTGCTATTTATTTTAGCAGGGATAGATACTGAACTGTGAGTAGTACAGCTGTGTATGTGCTTGGAAGCATGACTGCATTTTACTGGGTTTTTTTTGTGCTATAACATGGATTAATCTTTATAAGGATTTTTTTAGATTTACACTTAAGTCTTTATATTTAATCTGTACCACATCTTCTGTGTATTGTACTTCTATGAGAGAGCAACTGTGTGTGATTAGGGAAGCAATCCTTCTTTCAAGTTCTGATATTCAAGGGCAGCAGGTAGCTGCACCACCTACAGAAATAATGCAGAATTGTGTCTCATCAGTGTGAGAAATCACTTAAACTTCAAATTGAAGAGTATTCTATTGCCTGAAAATAAAGTTAATGTTTTATGTGCTTCCTAGATCTGCCATATGGATGGGAGCAGGAGACTGATGAAAATGGACAAGTCTATTTTGTAGAGTAAGTATCTCAAATTGCAGAGTATGTTGAAGGAGGACAGCTGGGTTACATGCTGAGTAGCCTTTTGAGTTATGATACTGTGACAATATCAGCTGGAAAGACAAAGAGATTAATAAATACAGCTTCAGAATCCATATGCAGATACTGCAGTGTCTACTGTTTCAAGGACAAGTGTGGGGTCCTTTTATAGACTTGCTAAGAGAACATGATCTTCCCTGATATAACAAGATTTTTTTCTTTTTTCCCCTGACAAAATTCTGCCTTTTATGTCAGGGATTCACATGAAGTTCAGAATGTCTTGTGAAGTATGGAAATCCAATTATTAATGGATGCTGTCACAACTGGAAAAAAGTTTTATTAAAAAAAGGAATTGGCATGATTTTTAGCAAACTGAAAAAAAAAGAATTTGGTTTTTGGGAATTTAAAGAATCCATTTGAATTGTACACAGCCGTGGTT
Organism: Ifrita kowaldi; assembly: GCA_013398055.1. Taxonomy (NCBI): domain Eukaryota; kingdom Metazoa; phylum Chordata; class Aves; order Passeriformes; family Cinclosomatidae; genus Ifrita; species Ifrita kowaldi. The sequence continues at coordinate 458,263 of VZRS01000595.1, read as the reverse complement.
GAAATACATGTAAAATCTAAATGCATAGTACAGAGGGGTTCAAACAGTTGAATTTTTGTGTTCTTTTGCAGCCACATAAACAAAAGGACTACCTACCTTGACCCAAGACTGGCCTTTACAGTTGAAGATAATCCAGTAAAACCTACTACTAGACAAAAATATGATGGGAACAGTACTGCAATGGAAATTCTCCAAGGCCGTGACTTGAGTGGGAAAGTGGCTGTAATCACAGGAGCCAGTTCAGGAATAGGTAGGTTAACATTGTACATAAGGTAAAATATGGCAAACTTTATCTTACAGGCTACTTGGTTGTTTAAATATCTCTGTTTTTTAGATTTTAAACTTGATTTGCGCTTTTTTCTTATAAAATCCCTAGTTAGAAAGGTGCTTTTTAAAAATGTGTGAAGAATTTGGAGCTTACAGGAGATCTACAGGAAAGACATCAAGTGCTAAAACAATTGATTTTTGTCTAGAAAAATATCGATGGAGGCATTTTACATGATGCAAATATATAAAGACTGGCTGTGAAAGAGAAGGGAAGTTTCTTTTTATGATCTTGGTGGCTAGGACAAGGAGTGAGGTTTGTATGGCTGCAGGGCACTTCAGGTAAAGTATTCAGAAAAACTTCTAGTGCCAGCAAGTAGACTCAGGTAAAGATTTTCCAGAGAGGTTGTGGAATTTTTATCTCTGAAGGTACTTTCAACTGAATTTGTTGATGAACTTGTGTTGGGATGTTTTACTCGATGCTCCTTTAGTTCAAGGAAATACAATTTATGACCTTTAGTAACCCTTGTTAGTTGTATTGTCTCACAGGTTCCCAAATCCTTTCAGACACCCAGCTTGCTTAGGTATCTGTTAAGTATTACTGCTTCTATAGTGGGTGAGTGAGAGATTCAGGTAACTGTTGATCTCTTGTTGCCTTTTGTTGTTTGCATTTTTCTTTGTGATGGGATTACATCAAAATTGAAGAAGTCCCTATGCAAATTATTTGGTGGTTTTTATTTTAGTTCAGAATTTTGTCCTAAATCTGTTTCTGAGGGCACTGGAAAACCTTGGAAACATTCTGGAAAATGTGTTAACAGCAGAACTTATCACTCCAAATTCTCTTGGTCTTTATTTCCTAATTATTTAAGGGAGTTTTATCTCACAGGAGTCAGATGAAGAATTTGGATCTTAGCAGCACCTGTCCTGCTGTCACTGCCTGATGTGCTGCTGCAGATTGGCACTGCAGTTGGGGCAGCAAGTGTTGTACTTACCTGTCTCAATGAATCTGGGCTTTCTAGTGAGGTTTATGTTCCAAATTCTTGGTACAGCATTTCTCTACATTGCATCCAGCAGTACAGTTTGCTTTGTATGCAACTTTGCAGTCTCTGGCCATTTAAAGATTAGCTGGACTCAAAGGGATTTGCCTTCAGCAGGAGCAGAGCTGCCATTCAGCCTTGCTGAGTGAGTGGGAGGTGTTTCAAACATGGCAAAAGAATAATTCTATATATATGATGGTTTTGTCAAGATCTTTTTTTCTATGTTTCTCCCTTAGTTTTTAATCTGGGCTGGTTGCAAGTAATCAATCATGTCCTTGGTCCAGATCTTTTTGGCTTGTGACATTTTAGGATTTCAGTGCTGTGCTCCACTTTGTGGTGTTGATATTCCTTTTACATTTTCTGTATGTAGTGGAGGTAATAGCTTCCTCCCTGAGTATTTTGAAGAGTAAACAATTACTGTGATTTTTTTATATGTTAGCATAAATAATTCCAGGGAAGTCTTGTTGTCCATTAAGTAGAAAGAGATAGAAAAATAATGTATTAATTGTTGAGCATTTGTACTCAATAGTGCAAGGAAAAAAAAAATCACTGAACCCTTTGATTGTTGTCCAAATGAGTTTCAGTGGTATATTTGAAAATAACTAACCATGGTATCTGTCCATTTGTTGAGAAATGTTTCATTTCAGGATGGGTAGAACAAAGATCAAGCTGTAACTTGGTAGACTGCAGTCAGAAAAATGCATTTTCAATTACTGCTTTGCTGGATGCTCAGGATAAAGTTTGGCAAATGCTGAGAATCCCTTGAAAGATGGATGAACATATAAGTGATGTTTTTATTCATCCATATACACTGCTTTAAGATAGCAATGTTAGAAACAGATCAGCAAAGATGGAATGATATCTTAATTCACTTTATTTGTGAATCTAATATAGGGAATCCTCCATAGCTTGTCAGGAGCACTTCTTTTTTTTCTTATAGTTGAAAAATCTCAACTTCTGGAAAATAGAGATGCTTGCTTAGTTACTGAGGGAATACTTTAGATGACTTTAGCAGTTTTAGGGTATTAGTGGTGTCACATATTGCCTCATTGCCATTAACTTAACATGTCTGTAAATAGGGAGACTGTCTGCCCTGTGGTGGTTCTTTTCATTCCTGATTAGGAAAGTGGTCTGTAAGAATTTCCTGGATTATATACCTCCTTTCTTAACTTAATCCTTAAAATTGCTGTGAAAAGTATGAGGGGAAAAATACTAAAAAATAACAATTATAAACACAGTTATTTTCAATTAGCAGCTTGGAAAAGGTTAACGAATGATTCTGTTCTTACAGTACAAAGAGGTGATAGCAGATCAAGAGTTATTAGTAAAGTATTTTCTTTATTTTGGAAGATTTTTCTTCTGACAGTGCAGTCCTAGTATTCTTTAGGGTATCTTTTCTCATCTATATTTTTTAAGCTTAATCAAAATTTTACTCTGAATATCACATTGGAAATTTGAGGTAACATTTGGTCCCAGTAAAGCTGGTGTATTACAAAGAAGTAGGACAGACTTACTGAACAGTTTAGTCTTGTGCTGCCAGTCCTGGTTTTAAAAGCATGTTGTTCTCTGTACATTTAAACACGAGTAGTGTGAATTTTCAGTTGGTTCTGATAGAGTCAGTAAGACTTACTCCACTGGGAGGAATTGAAGGTATCTGTGCAGTTTTTAGTGTTGTCTTTCTTTTTAAGGGTCTCAACATGAGCTTACAGAGAAAGAGCTTCCCCTGCTTGCTGCTGGTGTGAGCCAAGTCTTGCTCACCAGTGTTGCCAGTAGAGGTCTGTGTTGCTCTTTGAAAATACTGAACAAAAGCGACCTGGTGCTTTCCCCTGTTCTTAGGAAATGCTCCTGTAATTCTGTTGTGTTCTTACTTATTAGGGCTAGAATTGTAAATTTATAAAAGCATGTCAGCAGTTCCTCTAGGTTTAATTTCATACAGAGATGTGGTATTTTCAACTGTGTGTGTCAGTGATCTCAAATAATACTTTTTATTTTTAAATACTGTAACTTGGTTTTAATATCAGAGAGACAGTTGTGTAGCTAATATGATTTTCTGATTTCTATAAGAATTGCTGTCTGTGTTTGAGGATCATATATGAGCTGTATGACCTTGGGACCACAAAGTGTTCTGGTTTGTGTTAGGTGCAGTTGCATCTAACCCACGGTGCCTGTGGAGTGTGTCTGAGTAGTGAAGTGCAAATGGTGTTGCAGTATATTATGGAAGGGCAAAATGGGTCTGTTCTGTCCAGTCAGGGAGATTCCACAAATTAGGGTGTTTCTTAATGCTTTTCCAAGATTTTATCACAAAACTGTATTGATAATCACAACCAAGCAGTTGCTCAAACTGGGATTCTAATTTTTCTGCCAGATGAAGGTCAGAAGAAGCCTGTTTATGCTTTTGTAAGGGATGCCCAGAACAACCAGACCAGGTTTTTTTCAAATGCTGAAGAAAATTAAACATCTGCTTTATGATCTAAAATGTAGTTTTGAATGACAGACCGTTTAATTTTTATAGATGTTAAACAGAAGTTTTTCAATTTTATTCTTGTCTCTCCTAACTTTTTCCCTAATGACCCTCTGAGCAACCTGGTCCAGTGGAAAGTGCCCCTGTCCATGGCAGGGGGCTTGAACTGGGTGATCTTTAAGGTCCCTTCCAACTCAAACCATTCTGTGATTATGTTTTTTGTGTGAAAAACTAGCTTGAAATAGTAAAAAAAAAAAGGGTTATTACAAAACTTGTGCAAGTTAGATTGCAGCATGTAACTGAGGTTTTGAAACACTCTAAAAGTCTGATGATAACTAAAAATAGTTAGTAAATATTAGCAGAAGAAGTTGACATGTTCTATTAAAACATGTTTTTACAAACTAAGGAAATGCAAAGCAGCCCACTTTTTTCCTCTTAACTACTAAAATAGATTTAGCAGCTATACTCTTTCATACTTTCGTTAAAAATTGCTTTATGTCACACTCACAGCTGATTTGCATGCCCTTAAAGGTAGTCAGTACTTGAGGATCAGGTGTATGAAATCAGGGGAAAAGGCTTGAAGCTTAAACTCTGCTTTGAGCTCAAGTCTCAGGACAGGGCCTGTGCAGGTTTTGAAATGCTTTGTATATTTAGTGAGCTGCATTCCCAGTATTAAATGTTGTAGTTAATTGCAGTGAGGGTTTGTATATAGACACTAACATACCTGAACGTTGTGAAGCTGTGGAAGGTAACATTTTGACAATGAGTGTCTTGATAATTTCCTTACTATTAATCATCTTGGTAACAGGTAGATGATTAGGTTTGGTTCACACATGGTGGTGCTTTTGTGATAAACACAAATTATGTAGCTCTGCAATTTATCTTGTGCCTTTCTTTGTGTCACCTGCACCTCCTTCTGAAATCTCTCTCGTATGGGACATTATTTGAACACTTTACATCTGTGAGCAATATATAATGGCTACTGCTCTTAAATCCTTCTGTTCCCAGAATACTAGAAACTTTTCTGACTCCCTTACTGGAAAAATACAGCAAGGTTTTAGTGGTCGGGGGTGTGGGATTAACTGTGTTAGTTCTAGGACCAATAGTGTTCAAGATCAGATAATGTCAAGGTGGAAATAAACTTTAAACTATTGGAAAGCTGGGAATCTTTGTTTTCAGTAAGCATGCAGTCCTTACATTAATTCAGAAAGAGCCCATGACTTTTTTTTTTTGGTCATCACTTTATTGTATTAGGAGAGAAGCTGTTTTCAGTAGCTTTTTACTTTTTTTCTATTTATCAAAGATGTATAAAAGGTAAGTGAACCTGTCCATAACCAATACAGTGCACATGGCCAGGCTGCTGTGCTGTGACTGTGCTTTTGTATTTTGTAGGGGCAGAAGGTGATGAAAGTGTGTTTAGTGGGAGAATTCCTGATTGCTGAGCTATCACTTTTCTGTGTAGCAGTGTTTGAGCACTTCCTATGTTAGAATTGTTCTGAATCTTTCTTGTAGTTAAAAAGCAGAATCTACCTTGAGAGCCTTAATAGAGCCAAGTGTGGTTAACCTTTGTTGTATTTCTTAGGGCAGTTAAGTGATCACTAATTGAGTAATAGCTATTTAAGCTACTACTTGTAAGAGAAGAAAAATTAAACTTTCAAAATTTACCTAAATTTTGTGTGAAGACTCTCTAATAGATGCTGGGTACTTTTCACCATTATGCCCTGAATCTGTGAGCAGTGGAGAGATCAGAAAAGTATGATTAAAAAGAATATTTTTATTTCTTAAAGAATCAAAAATTGACTGCTCTGTACCTGCAGAGAAGAGAATTCTGTGAATATAGGGAGCTATCGTAGTTCAGAATTTACTGAGGTTATTTGGGGGTGACAGCATTTTTACTGAGGCTTCATCAGCCTTCAGAAAGAAGGTAACATTTGCTGAATTCTAATTAGACCAGTGAATGGTCTCATTTGAGTCAAACTCTGATCATATGGGAGGAATGAAACAGACCCTTTACATACATTGAGTACTTGATTTTATTAGTGTTAGTCTGACAGTCTTAAATATGTTCATTGTCTTTTGCTGTACTGCCTGGAGTTTGGTGGTCTAGGCCCACACATGTTTGTCTGTCAGTAAGGAATTACCCAGCTCTATTTTTGAGCTAGTTTGCAAGTTTTCCTTGAAAAATGTGCACATTTTTCTTTGAAAGCACTGTTTATTTTCTAATTTCTCTCTCCTGTTTCCACATGAAATAAAGGTTTTGCAACTGACTGGGCTTCTACAAAGGAACTGCTCAGGATAGCCTTTGTTTCAGATGCACTTTATGATTTCTTGTGTGGTTTTGCAATTTCTCTTATGCTGGAACACCTGAGCTTTGTCAGCCTTGAAAAAGTCAGCTTGTTTTTGTTGGATAGTTTGTTTTGGGAAAAGAAAATCACTGAGAGAAAATGCATCAGTCTGGTTTAGTCCATATTGTTATTTTTCTCAATTCTATTCATATGATGATTTTAAGATTTCTTAGTGTAAACTTCTTTTTTCTATGGCTTGTTATGTTGAAAAAAGAGCAAAGTGTTTGCTTTCTAGTAATTATCTATTATTTGCATCCTGTTTCTTACAAGAGCAGAAAAAGGGATGTGAGCTGGGGGAGCAAACCTGTGACAATGCCTCTTGAATGATCTTTTCCCTGGTTTAGTGAAAAGAGTTTGTTGTCTGAATCAAAATTAATGTTCATAAATATGTGAAATCCCGTGGATTAATAAAACTTCTGCCTGTTTTTATTAAGAAGAATTTCTGTAGGTGATTCCGTTGTAGCTCAGTGGTGCACAGAGAGAAGGAAACGCTGGATTTTGTTAAGGGGATGCATCTCATGTTCTCAATAAACAGCAGAACTTGTGGTGAAGGAACTCCTACAGCCTTTGCATGGCTGAAGGTTTCCATGCTGGAAGTGTTTCATGTGTGGAGAACTGGAGTGGTGCTTATTTATGGAGGTTTGGGCACAAAGCTTATTGTGAGGCAGACAGAAAGATCAGCAATGTATAACCTCCCATTATTTTTCTTGGCTGAGTCCTAGCTGTCCCTGAGACTGTTTTCATTGGATACTTTTGTATTTATTGGGCTTTTAAAAGCATGGATGGGTTATTCCTTGATGTATATTTTGATTTTTTGTGAATCTTAGGCTCCATGTATTGTGAATTATCTTACACCACATGATTAGCACTACCATGAAAATGTTGGTGCCTGTGTAGAAGTTTTGTTGTTTGCTTCTTACTTAAACTTACACTTAGCTAGTTTTTTTCCAGGCATTTCTTTCATGGAAGTCCAAACCTTTGTAGCAGACATGAATTTTACTGTACCAGTTTTTTGAGGGAATGGGAATATGGTGCTTTTCCAGGAGAGCCTGGGTCTTGCAGGAAGTGTGGTTTTGACCAGAGTAGAGTATTGGTGTAATTGATGTAGAAAAGCACAATTTATGGAGTAGAATGTGCCTGTGGGGTGGAACTTTTAACTCCTTCTGTTGTGGGATGTCAGTCAGGGATTAGTACTGATGTAGTTTGAACAATTAAAAATCCACTAAAAGATGTTATTTTTAAACTTTGCATAATAGAAGAGGGTTCTCTTTAATTTACAGTGCTGTATTCTTAAAATTTATGGCAGGTAATAGTGAGTGAGTTTCCATGAGTGCCATCACTCTGTTTTAACTCTGGCTTGATGTTGTGGAATACTAAAACTGCTCTGCTTTACATAAGGCTCCAACTGCTTACTTGTTACATACTGTAAATAATAAGAGGTCCTCTTGGACTTCCTGTAATTGATTTTTCTTATTGAGTAAGCTGAAAATGGTGTCAGATGTTCATACTGCTTTTTCATGTCCGTTTTGATGAATCTATTTATTACTTGTGTAATGAGCAGTACACATGGTTGGTTAGCCAAGTTATTGAACTTCATCAACCTTGGCTGAAATTCACAATGCATGTGAAACTTGTTGTAACATGTAAGAAATTACATCTGGGCTAAAAGGTTCAATAATGATTACTACTTGTAAAGGAATATTTTCACAAAGGATGGGATTGAGCTGTGTGCCTGTGTTGTACTTTCTGGTATTCCTTTTACAGAGGAAAAACATCTTTGTAGAACAGGAGCCTTCCTAGGTGGTACTTATTTCTTGTCTGCTCTTTAAGAGCTAGAAAGACTTTTCAACTTGATTGCTTTTCTGTCTTTTGAAATACTTAATTTCACAGAGGTTCTTCTTATTATTTCACACATACTTCGTAGTCCAGAGGTGAAAAGAGCTTTTGCATGATTCAGTTTGCCTTGCTGCAACATCGAGATTACTCTCTGCATCATTTTGTTTCTTCCATGTTTTGAAAACTCATTGTGCTTCAAGAATTGTTTGAATACATGCATGTGCATCTGTATTATTTTGGAATGCTTGTTAGGTGGTGGAGAGGGAAGAGGTTGCTAAAAGCATTTTATTTTCTAATGACAGTCTTCTGAGACAAATAGGGACTTTGCTAGATACTGACAACTCTAGTTACAGCCTGTAGGTGTACATTAATGTGATGTTTTTGGCTTATTAGCAGAAAATTTTTAGTGACTACGTCTATTCTAAGTAGACCCATGAGAAGGAAGGATTTCAGTATCTTGTGTCCCTTTTAAGTGTCCCCTGCTTGATTGAGTCAAGGTGTTACAAGGTTTTGAAACTTAAGTCTGAAACAGTAAATCCCTACCAAGAAGGAAGTGAAAGGAGACAGGTAAAAACCTGGGAAGATAAAGATCCCAAAATCCTGAACTGATTAAAGGAGTTTTGTCTTCAGAATTTGTGAGGCCAGAATTTTGTCTGAATTAGAGAACAGGAATAGTACCGTGAGAAAGCAGCTGATCTTATATTCATCCTAAAACCTACAATACACAGAGGTTTTTTAAAAGACAGTGTGTGATTTAGTAAAATATGTCAAATGTCACATTCTTTCAGGAGTTCCCAGGGGAAGACCATCAAAAAGAAAAGTACTTTTGTCTTCCTTTTTTAAAATTAGTTAATGGTATTTTCAGTTTTTAGGTCACACATTAAACTTTCATGCCTTTCTCTTGTTTTTATTTTTCTTCTGTGAATGGGAGATTTTTTTCTTCTCCTTTTTCCATTTATTCTATTGGCTTGTCATTTTAATATGTGAGATCTCTGTAGCCTTATGTTCAGCTACATAACCTCAGTATTTTTGTTCCTGTAACATACAGCTGGTTTTGATTTCTTGCTGTAGTTCTACATTGTGGATTTCAGTACTTCATCTGTTGCTTCAGAAAACTCCCTACAGTCTGTCTTCAAATCTGAATAGTTTCATAGTAATACACTTTGTTTCCTCTCCTTCTATTAATTATGGTTACCTTAGTCACTGTTTCTTAGTTCCTGTTCTTTGTTAATATCTTCTTTGTATTAAAAATACTGGTGAAGTTAGGTTTTCTGATTGTTCTACTTTCTTGATAGAAATAATGTGTGTGTGAGAAAGGAATTGTCACAGTTAAGTTCTGGATGTATTTGTTTAAATCTTGTTCATGCAGTGTGACTTGAGGCTCCGAACTATGAGTGTTGCTTAGAAATTTTTCATATTTTTCCCAGGTTATGTTAGCTTTTCAGAAGGTACATTTGTGCCTCCTCATTATTTATTCTTTATTGAAGCAGCTTTAACACAATACATTCTCTAATTGGGTTTCCTTTATTTTTTATATGAAAATCAAAATCATAAAACTTGTGGAGTATTTGCCTCTTGTGGTTTGAATTAGTCAAAATTCTGCCTTTGTGCAAAAAATCACTGTTTAAAAGTTTGTGAGGAGGCTTGCTAATTCTCCTATATCACAACTAAATTAATGAAAACAGTATCATATTGTGTATTCAGAGATTCAGGAACTGTGAGAGATTCTGATCGTGTTTCTCTTCTGCTGTTAGCAAGCATGAGCAGCATGTCTGGCTTCTGTATATTTGTACATGGTAGATATTAATTATGCTACTTAAGATTCTGAGAAATGTGTTATTAACCTTATTTTACTTATGGAGCAATGTATGGGTGCAGTAAACTACTTAAATGTACAGATTATGTCCACGTCCATATTCCGGTTTAAAGTGGGAGCTGGGTTGTTCTGTCACAAGATAAAATATGTATTTCTCTGAATGCTATTTTAATTCTTCAGCAGAGGGAGTAATTAAGATATATTAAGAGTAGAAAATATGGCAACTAGAAAAGAAAGCTTTTTTTAAGAAAGCTTTATTTGTTTGGGTCTGTGTCCAGCTGTGAGCAGATGCTGAGGGGTATAAACTTATTCTTGCTGAAGGATTTTTAATTCTGAAGGTAAAATTGGATTATTTTGTGCCTTGCTAAGCAAAGAGGAGTGCATAAAAATGTGCATGACCTATTTGGCAGCACGCTTTTGGCTTCCTGAGTGAACAAAGATTGTGGTCTGTGAGAAGGTGTCTCACTGTGTCTGTTTCTGAATCTGTGGTCCAGGGAATGGAGCCTGGGACTTCCTGGTTCTGGTCTTTGCATCTGGCACCTTAAAAACTCATCTCTGGCAAAACAAAAAGTTATGTATCTAGAGTGTAAGGCAGAGGGAGGCTTCATAATAGAATAGATGAAAAAACTTGGTGTGGAGTATGTAGCTGTAATTGGTCCTTGGCTTTACTGGGTGGTTGTCATTGAGCTCTTGGGTGGGCTGCTGGTGTTCCAGCTGCTAGCAGATAGACTTTAAATGTCTTCTGAAAAAATACAGATTAATTTTGGTGTGGAGAGATGCATGGCATGTTTTCATGCACTTCTTGAAGGTGTGGCAAAGAGGTCTTATGATTTTTTTTTATTTTTTTTGCCCATGGCCTTACATTGTAATTAATGACTTCTAATTCTTGCTTGTTTTCCATTCTCCTTGCTTTGTGTACAGACACTTTTTGTTAATACTGTTCTTATTCTCCATCTTTTGTTTCAGAACTCCATCTCCTGCCTTACTTTGTATGTCGGAGCCACATGATGGATCATTTGAGTTACATAACAGCTTCCCATCTCCCTCTTCCCTTCGTAGTTTAAAGCACACCCAAAGGTTTGCCAGTTTTGAACTAGAGACCAATGAACTGCATCCTCCCCGTATTCAGGTCTTTTCGCAGGATCCTCAAATGACTCTTTTATTCAAACCTTCCTTTGCTGCCAAACTAAACAAGTTGTCTTATCTCGTATGGCCCAAAGACAGAATTGGGTGGTGACTGCCAGAAATCAGGTAGTGTTGTTTTAATTTTCAGTCTGTTCCTTTCCCCCTGATACAAACTGTGAGCTCCTTAGAACAGGACCTGGCTCTGTATGTTTGATTCCCTAAGACATCCCTTTTTTTGTAAGCTGAACTGTGAGCTTTTTAGGACAGAACCTTGTTTTATTATTTATCTGTAAAATGTCTAGTGTGCATTTTAAAATCTTTCACTGTTTGTGTAACTGATATAAATAAATATCAAGTTTGTTTTAAGAAAAAAATTGGTCCAGTTTATGTTGTAGCACTTTCTCTGTATCTTTACATAACACTGAGCATTTCTCATGAAATGACTTTGAGATTAAAGCTGGGAGGATCTAGCACTTTAGCTGACAGCACAGTATGTCTTTTAATTATTCTGCCTTGGATGAAGTATTCCTCTTTATTGAATTTACTTCTTTTATTAACATTGCACTGTTGTACTTGCCAAAAGGAGATTCAAAACATGCAACTAATTTTTTTTATTATGTTTAATTAGGGCTCAGCTCAGCAGTACAGAAACCTATGGCAGTGTTGGCTAACAGAGGAGCAGAAGTGCACTTGAAAAGCAGCTAGACAATTTCTGGCTTTTTTCTCCATTTTTGCTTTGGTGGGAAGAACTGTTGTGTTGCCTAAAGCTACTGCTGATGCAAAGAGCAGCTTTAGAGGAGAAGTGTTTGCCAACCCCATTTCTCTGAACTTGGAACTTTTTTTTAAAAAATACCTGATTTAAAAAAAAAAAGCCAAGGAGACACAGTTAAAATTCTCTGGGATTTTTTCTGGTCATTTGAGCAAGCTTGTCTGAGAAGGTGTGTTAAAAATCACAGCAATAAGGGAGGAAAAAAGCCCCAAAGTTTTGGAAAGTAGTTGGGCAGAAATTTTGGAAAAGAAAAAAAAAGCAAAAACCCCACCCCTCGAAACAGCTTTTAAAATCTAGTTGATGCTTAATGTCTGATCAGACTTATGTTCCTTTGGGAATGCTCTGAAGGCTGGCATTTTTCCAGAACACAAACCCCCTCCAAGGGTGTGTGGATTAGATAGAAACTGAAGTCTCGTTATTGTTGGCCTTTGCTGCTGCTGGTGTTGGGTAAATCCTTATGGTTTGTGTGTGGGACTGGTGTAAGTTTTGTTGCCACCACCTCTCTTTAGCTCAGCTCAGCTTTGCTGTTAAATAACGATGGAGCTACAGCAGCATGCACAAAAATGTTATTTATTTCCTTAATAATGTGTTCAAGTAACAGTATTTATAATTAGACTGGCTTTATTTAAGCAAATAAACAAAATAACTGGTCACTTATCCCATAGGTACTAAACCTTCAGGAATAATTACTGCTGAGACGTGGAGTGCCCTAAATGTCACATCAAATTTGACTGCTCAGACCTGATCTAGATTTCATCAAGATGCTGGTTTGATGTTGACTTAAGTTATGGGCAGATTTGTTGTTTTCTGCTACTCCAGATTTCAGTTAAATGTTTAATTTGGAAGTGTTTATTTTGCAGTAAAAATAGAAGTGGTGTGTTAACATAACTGTAGTTTAACAAAATATTTTTTTATCCCTTGTGAATATAAGCATATGTAATTCTGAATAATTTAGGGTTTTTACTGAAATAAAGAATATGAGTCACACTAAAATAAGTTCTGCTTATTTAGAGATAAAGTGCTATTTCAGGTTTCTTTTAAAATGTGTGTAGCTCTATTTGACTTGACTTGGTAATAATACATTTAAATGCACTTTTAGGTGGAAAGGTTGTTTTTGTTTAGAAAATGTGAAGTTGTGTGTTGAGTAGCTTCAGATTCAGATGCCTACCTGCCTTCATGATATGTTATCTGTTACAATGGAAAAAATTGTATGCAAACAGAAAAAGAAACTCTTCAATAAATTCTCCTTAAACATTAAATGATAAAGCCAAATGCTAAATTTTGATGTGTTTTTTTAAATACAGTAACTGATTTGTGTTAGGAAAAGTGGTTGACTTGCTTGCAAGAAGCCACAATGTCATTTTTAAAGACAATCAAAAGAAAACATGGATTTCTTCTATGCTTGAAGAAACACTGAGAATAAAAAGTTCAAACAGAATAATCCCCAGCTGCAGATGTGATGCTAAGATATGAATAACTGTGTTAATTTCTGCAACTTTTTTTAGTTTTGGTAAGATGCCATAGGCCACTGGGCTTACACAATACTCTTAAAAAGTATTCAAAAATAGTAAAAATTTGTTTGGGATTTGGTAATAGATGAAGAAAGGCAGGATGAAAAAATGAAAGCTGAGAGTTGGGGGGTTTTTGCCCCCTCTTAAAGGAGTGTATTTTATCTCAACAGAGCTTTGGGATTGGTTGAAATGGAAGATGCAACTCTGAACCCTTTCTGACTGTGATTTTTGGTCACTGATGTACACCTGAAGCAAGGAGTAGATATGAAAGATAGGACTGAGATTTGACAGAAAATTAATTTCTTATCTCTGATTCTCCTTCCCTTCAGTTTAATCCCTGGCCCCTGTTCATCTGTTCAGGCACGTTACAGGACCCGTTTGTATTTGGATGACTTGGGAAGTGAAAAAAACAACCTTGATTGGGATGTTCTGTGCAGTTTAGCAGTAAATTTCAGTTTTAGTTTTGTCTCCCCTCATGTTTCCATTAGGCTGTTTTAAGACTATCTTAGTTGAAAACCACTCTGAGTAACATTGCCATGCATTTTAGGGGCAGAAATTTAGTGGTTGGTGGGAATTGCCTTGACACAACCAAAACAAGGTCTTACCTTGGGACATGACAGGTAGCTTGGCTCTGTATTTAATGTGCTGCATTCTTATTCCAGGGCTCATTCCAGGCTGGAGCCCTTGGCTGTTATTCCAGGGTTTGTATTGGATAGTAGCACCTCTGCACGGTGAAGGATCAGCAGTGTGTGTTTGGATCTGCTGTGGGACCTTGGGGTAGCTGAGATACTGATCAGAGTTGGGTGAAGCAGCTGAAAGGATTCAAGTTCCAGCTTCCTTCATGTTATGGCATCCTAGAGTTGGGTTGGAGGATGTTTTTGGGCAGTGAACTGGAGCAGATACCAGATCTGATGGCACCCCTATGGCTCTTAGTTGCAGCGTATTTGTGATGTATGTGCCTGACATGGTCACTGTGCTGGCTTTTTGCTTGCTTGCAGCACCATCAGTCACAAATTCAACTTTCTTTCCCTCAAATGATGCATTTTAAATTTTTTACAGCAACAATAAGCAGCAGATATTTATAATCCCATTAATTCAAGGATGTTTTAAAATGTTTGTTTAGTGTTGCGCTCCCTTCAGAGGAAACAAAATATTTTGGGGTTTTGTCAGTGACAGCAGCAGTGCACTTACTGTTAAGAATAACTTGGCCTTGCCCAGGGCAGTGTGTTGCAGAAAAGTGTAAGGAGTGCATATTTTTGGGTTGGTTAGATGGAAATCAGAACCAGGGCATTACTCACCCTGTTTCGTTTGGGTTGGCTTTTTCTGTGCTTCATGGCTCCAAGAAAAACATGTTTGTCCAATTTACACACAAAGGGAGAGGCAGGATGTATCTTTCATATAACATCACACTTTGCAATGAAAAATATCAGTATGTGTCATTGCCATGTGCCTGCAAACACATGGAAACAAAGGCAGCATTAGTATTCCATGGGAATTGCTCATTTTAAATCGAGTCTCTTAAAATATCGTGGTTGCTTTAGTTGCTTGAAAAGTTGCATTTGGAGCAAGTTGAATAATGTCTCTTAAGATTTTATCTTAAATATCCGTACTGAAACAGAGTGGATGTGGCCAAGATATCCTGATACGGAATGCATGGTGCTTTTTTGGCTCTGAAATGTGTGAGTTTGTCAGTGATGTGATGTTTTGCATGTGCCTGTGCAAGCTCTGTTGGATGCTGCACTCTGGAACCACCAGCACAGGCAGCAGTGATCCTGGCTGCAGAAGATTTTCTCTAAATCACACCTCAGTGTTGCAGTATTTCAGCCTGAAAAGAAGCTTACCCAAAATTCTTTATCACTTTATCTGTAGCATGTTTGAATCTTCTTTACTCCTTTTCTGAGGAAGTATTGAATAAGATGAACTGATTTACTGTCACTGGTGTTTAGGTCTTCCAAGGTTGAGGAAATCTAAGTGATTTCTAGGACCCAAGTATCTTTTTTGTTTATATGTAGTTCTCTTGAGTTTCCAAAAGTCAGAAAACAGTCTGTTTGCTGAGATGCAGCAGGTGGGATGAGAGTCTGTTTTGAGTTTTAAAGACCATTTGTTGCAAGCAAACCCTGTAGGCTTTTACCCTGAGAACTAAGCATCAAAGAAAGGTGGCATCATTGTGTTTCAAATGTGTTGTGAAGGACAGCTCCAAGGTATCCTGGAGTATTTGGGCAAAGGTAGAGAAGCTGAAGAAAACTTGCAATTGTCTAAAATGTCTTTGAATTTTTCTTTTGTATTCAAATTTCCTCATATTTGAAATAAAGGAATGTTTTAAAACGTGTAAAGGCCTGATGCAAATTCTTTACAAAAGGTCCCCCAGTGACTGATGGACTGTATGCTGTCTGTTTAAACAAGAAATCACTGAAAATACTTTTCCACTCAGTGAATCCCCTTCTCCATTTTACAGAGGAGGTTGCACCATTGGACGAGGCCCTGTACTCATCTGGTGTGTGTTGACACAGTGTAGTTGGCATTAATTGAGCGATGCTAACTGCTTCTTAATTGACACCATTAGCTGAAAATCTGCACCAGAATTCAGTGGCAGTAGTCGACTGCAGATAGCCAGGAATGTGAGAGTATTGAACAATCATTGTCGAAGATGAAGAATGAAATTGAGTGCTAATTTCTGTGTCTTTATGAAGGAATGCTGTAAGAAAGGGCTGAAGGGTTTTAAATGTCTCTAGCAAATCCCATGGGCTTGTAGCTCTCTTGTTAGTTCTGCTCCCAGTCCTTTAGGTTAGCTGGTGATGTAGAACTGTGCCATAATGTTTATCCCCATGTATGTCTTATTCTTAAAGAGGATTTTCACTTCTGAGTGTCGGATTAGAGCTCGTTCAGCCACAGCACCAGCAGCAAGAGTAGTTGATCTCAGCACAAACTTGAGATTTCCAGGGCAATTGCTTGAAATTAGTTTTATAAAACATTTGCTCAAAATAGTGTATTTAAATACTCCATACAATGCAGTGATTACTTTTCCAAAGTGGACATTATTTAAGTATGTTATTCTCCTGTCACATTTGGGGGAAGAGCCTCTTTTATTCCTTCTAATTGGTTGTCCTCGATGCCCAAGTTGGTAATTCTATGCTGTTTTTCTAGCATAGTTTTTCCTACTTTTAAAACCCCCACAACTAGTATAGAACTTGTTGGCAGTGGGCTGTGCTGTCCCTTTTATCTGGGTTAAATAGCTGGGCAATAGTCGAGTGCTGTGGTACAGGGAAGATTCACCACTGGAGGCTATCACTTGTTTCTTGGGAAAGAAACTAATGTCATTGCTGTTAATGTCCCTTTACCGTGAAAGGGTTGTGTCACTAAGTGGTGGCAGTCTCAGATTAAGTGAAGTTTTAAAAGAAAATCTTTGGTTCTTCTGAAGTCCACAGAGTTACTTTTGTTACTTTTGAGTGACACAGAATGTTGCTCTGGTTCCTTAATTGTGCATGTCCCTCACATAGTTATTTAGGCTTCTCTTTCTATGTAAACCCACCTTGGTTTTTAAAAAATGTTTTGCTGTTTGGGTGTTCATGATCTTTGTGGTTTAACTTCGGTGTGTGAAACCATGTTCAGTGTGGATGGTGATTCAATGGTAGTTTTTATAGAAGGGTAAGATTTTTGTTTATAGAGTTTAAATAGTTTTGTACTTTACTCAATCCATGTGCTAGGCTGAGGTTTTAAAATTTACTGTATATTGAAAACGTAGCTGCATTTTGCTGAAGAGCAAATGCTGTTGACAAACTTAGTTTAGCAGAGTGAATCTGACAGAAAATATCTTCCACCCTGCTAGAAGCTTTTCCCCCGTGTAAGCTTTTTGATACTGGGGGAGCAAAGAAGCGTTAATTGTTGCAGAAAACCGGAGAGCTAAAGCTGTGAAAAGACTTGGATACTGAGGTGCTTCCAAACTCCTCCTTCAGGTGTTCCAGTTAGAAGTTGCATATATATCTAAGTGTATATATCCTAAATAAAGTGCAGGAGTGTTTGTGAATTAGTTTAAAATATGTCTGATGGGGAGATACATCAGCACTTCACCTGTGGCAGCATTCAAATGGAGGTGTTTTTAGCACATGGTTTCATATAAAAATCCAGAATATGTCTGCCTGAGGGTGAAGGATCATTCTTTGGAAGCTCAGAGAACAGCAAGGACATCCTAAAGAGAAGTGCTTAACACTGATCTCCAAGTTTGCAGGGAAGAGTCGAGATAGCATAAAATGAACTAAACTCACAGCATGTAACTTGCTTAGTTTATAATGAGTATCAAGTTATTAACTATAGGGGAGAATGGCACGGAATTTATTATTTTGCACAGTTTATTATTTTGCACAGTGTGACATGGGGTAGAGTGAGCGAAACATCATCACACTTTGCTAATTAATCTGGTCACCAACTCTCGATCTTTGTTTAACAATAGCAAAACTATTCCCAGGCATTCCAGCTAGTTTTTAATAATATGGTCAGCTAGTTAAAATAAGTGTATTTTTGTGCAAAGAAGAAGCATTACAGCTAGCTGATAGTACCCTGGTACGTCTTATATTAGTTACATGAAAAATTCTAGTTAAATATGCTTAAAGTGGAATTAGGAACAAGGGAAATATTTGCATATGCTGTAGCTGAATTCATGTGCATGCAATGAATTATCCAGGTAATTAAAGTTGCTTGGTGCAGTGAATGGCTTTAAAAGAGATACAGGAAAATTGCTTGGATTTAAATACCGTAAGTATGTAATTGCAGAAAATCGTATAAATTTGTCTTGGTGTCTGTTGTTTTTATAATGTAAGTTATGTTTTGTGCTGTAACTGGATTTTGTTGCTCCAGGGTGTTTTGGAAGTGAGACAGCCCAATTTAATAGGCTTTTTGGTAAACAGTTTCTAACAGGAAATCATGAACATGCTTTAAATATCGTAAAGCTAAAACAAATGCCTCTTTTCTTCAACTTCTTCACATACTCAAATTGTTGGGCATTTCAGTTTGATTCTTTCCTAGTTTAAGCTTTTCTAATTGAACTCATTAAGCCACGCTATGCCTCTCTAGAAGGCAATTCCTGGCATTGTCACAGTTCTCCATGGAGATGGACACCCGGTGATACCGTTGAGTGCATCACAAATATGTAGTAGCTCACTCCTGATAGAAACCCAGGTTCTGGCTCAGTTCTCTGCACTTCATGGGCATTTTGCTCTCCCCAAAAGTCTTCATCTCCTGGTGTAAATTCTCACAGATTTTTTCCAATTAAATGAAGTTTACTTTGGACCAACCTCTATGCAGCTTTTCGTTAGTGAATTGAACAGTGAAACAGAATGTTTTGTTCCCCCTGCCACAGGTGGTCCTCAGATTGATGACTCCGAGGCTAGCTGTGCATCTAAAGAGCCCTGAGCTCAGTTTTGGATACTCTGACACTTTCAGTGTGAAGTTGCCTCCCACAGTGGCTCTTGCAGTCTAGTCTCTCTCTATGGCACATTGTTCACAGTCAAACAGGGAAGGGGCAAATACAATCCTGCTCTTGGAAAAGCTGAGGGCACTGGTAGGCAGAGAAGCTGAGTCTGTTTTTTTGAAGATGCCAAACCTATTTTGCACAAAATGTATACAATTATCGTCCGAAAGACCTGATCAAATTGATGTGTCTGTGTTTCTTCATGTGTGCCCTTAAAAGCTGAGTCCAGGTGATGTCAGGTTGCCACACTGCAGGTAAGCCTAACTGTACTTAAATGTGTGGCTCAGGTTTTCCGGTAATTTTATAGCTCTGTGTTGCTGCTGGGATCTGTTTCTGACTGGCACAATGTTTTATCCTAGGTTTTGAAACTGCCAAGTCCCTTGCACTGCACGGGGCGTGTGTTATCCTGGCCTGCAGAAGTCTGGCACGAGGCAACGACGCCGTGCAGCGCATCCTGGGGGAATGGGTGAGTGAAGCACACAGTGCCCAACACGGAGCTGTGCTTCCCAAGATGTGAGGTCTTCTGTGCAGTGCAAGCAGTTAAACAGATACAGTATTGCCATGCAAGAATCTAAGGAAAAAGTGATTTGTCTTATTTTGTAACACCCTGCTCAGTCGCTGGTACGTGGGTGGTAGAGGTTTGTCATTCCTTATGAGTGTGGTGGACTGCAAGGCTTGATGTGCTGTTATCCATGTTACCTGTGGATGCTTTGTAAGGGAGAAAAACCATTTGGAAGAACCACTGAGGCTTGGTTCGTAAGAAAGAGCATTTCCAGAACCAAAGTGAACAACTAACCAGAGGAGGATGGACACAGTCCTCTGAAACAGCCCCTGTTTTGCCCGTAGTTTTTCCACAGTGAGAGATTTCAGAGGGTCATTTTTGCACTTTTCAAACACCTGAATGTTTCTCCTTTTCTCTCTGAGTCCATCAGGCCCGGCAGCCCTGCTGCCAGGCAGTCTGTCTCAATGTTTTTTTCCTTCCACCTTCTGCCCACTTCCATTTTTCTCCCATTTTTGTCACACAAACACAAGCTTTTCAGTCCCATCTATGCCCTTGTTGCTCTTTGACTCCTAACTTCCTCTGATCCCCATTTTTTTAATGATCTCCTAAGGCCCTCATTAAAATATATTCAGTTGTCTTAATTTATTTCTCCCACAATCATTTACTGACTAGCAAGGATTGCAGGCTACTTTTGTCTGAGCTTGCTGGGACTGCTGACTTCCAGGAGAGAATGTGGTGACATCTCTACACTTAAATGAATAAAAGACCAAAGGATCAGATTCTTGGATTTTTATTTCTTTCCAGCTGAAATTAGCGATGAGTGTTTTGCTTTTATTTCCTGAGCTCTCAAAGTATTTCAACTGCTCCCAGATGACATGGGAGAGCACTCAGTAGTATTAATATTTACACATAAGTAGTCTACAGATAATTATAATATTTATTAATGCAAAACAAACGGTACTTATTTACGCATATTTCCAGATAAGTGATGCTTACAATCTTGCTAAGTTTTGTAACCACAAGTTTCATGAAAAAAGTGTCTTTGGATTTAGGCCTTTTTGTCTTGCCCAGATCAAATGAATGATTTACAGTAAATGGTTGGGAAAAATATCTTCCTTGCTGCTTTCATCCCATTAAAACTCTCTCTTTTCTTTTTTTTTTTTAAATTTCAATAGCATGGAATTCCAAGAGAATTCCAACAGAGGCCAGCATAGTGTCTGTTCTCTTTCAATGGAACTGGATTTGGTGATATTCTGTTGTTTGAATTTGATAGTCCCAGTCCAGCTAAATATGGCTGTTTATATGGATTTTATCTAGCTAAAATTAAACAGTGGTGAGCACCTTTTATTTGAAAAATATCCCATTACCCCCTTAATCCTAACCATATCTCTGAGCATTTTGAAGACAATGGGAGTTCAGAATACTTGTCTTAATACCTGTATTATCTCACCAAAAGTTAATGAGTTGTTAATTGAATGAAGAACATTGAAGGTCGAATTACTTCAGAAAGACTACATTTATTTACAGTTTTCAAATTCTAATTGTTCAGAAAAAGAGTCTCAGCTGTAAACTGGGTAGCTGGAAAACCTTCAATGCATCTTTGTAATGGCTTTGTTGTTGTTTATTGAGAGGGACTAATTAACTTTGATTATTGCACTAATATTATGGCACATTGACAGTCCCTCAGATTTATGACTCTGGGAAAATAAACAAATGAAATGCAGGTGCTGGAGCAGAAAGAATAAGTTATTACTGAACTTTAATTACTTGGAGTGTGTAACCAGGAGAGAATTAGTTGATGAATTACAAGATGCTTAAGATTTACATCAAATTGTAAGCAATCTTGAGGAAAACAAACACAAAAAGCTGCCCCAAAATCAGTTACTGAAAACCAAGAGACAAAGATTAATTTGATTGATTTGCTTCTAATATTAAAATATTGATGTAAAATATTAATTTTTAGCTTATAGGTGTAACTACAGGAAGTTGTTAATTGAAAATTCTTTCCTAAAAATGAAAGAGTTTAAAAAACTGTCAACAACCTCTGCATATGATTCAGATGAATTCTCAGTATGTAGCTGCAACTGTTCTGCTAGAAAGAACTTAAAAGCATGCACAGAATTTTGTCTCCTCTGTTCCTAGGGAAAGCAAAATTATTGAAAGTAAATTGATTTACTTTTCAATTTGGAATCAATTTAAAGAAAAATACAGCTGGTTAGGCTGCAGCCTTACAAAGCCTGGTGTTGATGGTATTCAGGTAGTATTTTCAGTAGGAATAGTGCTACCTACTTGTTTTATGTTTTCTTGTAAATCTTTGAGATTAAGTCTCTGAGCTGCACTATAAATGCAATGTTCCTCCAGTAATTTGAGGGGTAGAAATTTGATAAATATGTTCCTGCTCTTCAGCTGAGTTCCCAAACCTCTTTTAATTTGCATGAAATATGCTCTTATAACAAAAAGACTCCAAACCATTGCCAAATTGAGTTCTAGTGTGTTTACCTGTCTTAAGTGTGGGGTTTTACTACAGTGTTTTAATATAACTGGTATTTCTATAAAAACATGCATATTACCAAAAGCAGTGTGTACCCTAGGCTGACTTTTCTGTGGGACAGTATCCTTTAGTACTCAAGGTTTAGATGTTGGACACAGAATATTTCCTTTTCCATTCTTGTTTGATTCAAAGGAGTTCCACATACTTTGCAAGAAGAGAAAATAATTAAAAGCGTGCAACAGAATTTTGGTACAATTATCTAATTGATGGCCTGTATTAACTAGAACCTGAAGTATATATGGAAAAAAACGTAGTTCTTAAAACCCCAACCACAACAAACCAAACCAAACCCAAATCAAACCTGGTGTAATGCAGCATTTGAAAATAAAGGGCACTCTACATAAAATAACAGTGCTGAGGAAAACCACCCAGCTCATTCCCTTAGTGAGTCTGTTTGTGACATCCCTGTCTGCAATGCCACAGATTGAGCATCTGCAGAAGCAGAGCTCTGCTCTGGGCCTGTTGTACTTTGAAATAAGTTGTTAGGCAAAAAATGCACTTTCAATTTGCTTGTAGTGAAAGCTGAAAATCAAGTTTATAAAGACAAAATGGGACGGCTAAATGGCTTGGGAAAATCCAATTGTTTAGATTTAGAGAGAAAGCAGGAATAATGGGAGAAAATAAGATTTTTTTCAGATTAGCTGCCATTACGTTTAAAAAGCAAATGCAAACTGATCTTAACTGGTTGTTGTAGACAAATTTAGAGAACTTTGTTTGTAACAATTTATGCCTGAAGAGCCGTTTTATAGGGAGTTTGAGCCATTTGAGTAGGGATTACCCATATAAACTTCCTAATTACTTTGGTTAACTGACATTTGTTTGCAACCGGCAGTATTCCAGTTATTTTCTTTCTAAACTACGGCAGAATTTTGCTAATATTGCAAATAAAGGGTAATTGCCTTGTGTAAAGCATTGTGACAAGTTTTAATGTGACTGGTCTGGCTGGTCTATCAAATATGATTTTTATGGAGGGGTATGGTTGATTGTATTGGTGCAATCTAGTGTTTATACACGTGCATATATATAGACAGGGAAAGGAAGAGAAAGTATGTAAAGGCAGCAGATAAAAAGAGAGATCAGGATAGCTTTACTTTTGAGATCTTGAAAATGAGTGTTCATGCACGATGACGTTCAATATCAATTTAAAACTGTTTGATAATTTCTTGCTCGGAAAAGAGGAAATTAGAATTCTAGAGTTATGATTCATTTTAATCAGAAAGAAATTGTCAAACATAAATCTCTCCTTGAGTAGCGAAAAGGCCTGAAAGCAGCCAAGAAAAATATCAATACTTTGCAAAGGAGGAATGATTGTTCCAATTCGTGGCTTAATTGACTTTGAGGCTTAATGAAAAACACTACAGTGCTGTTTGTACACATAGTTGCTCTGACGAACATGGAAATCTATGCTCCAGGAAGAGAGGCTAGGTAATTTATTTTACATTATTATTGATATAATTTTCTAATTGAGTATGAGCAGAATGTTTGGATAAGAGTGTGTAGCTCCAGATGTTAGTGGTATTCTCAAGAAAATACTTAAGAATATGAATGAATAAAATATTTCATAAATCACAGCTTTTCTTGCCAAGAAGCTCTCATTTATTTATTCTTGTCAAATAGTCTTTGAAGTAGATATTAAAAGAGAAATTGTAAGTTTAATATTTCATAAAAAGTATAATGTTTCTTTGGTAATTATTCCTCAGTGTTAAACCTACAGCTACATTAAAGGTTAGATTAAACTGTGAAAAGAACATTTGAGTTTGCTTTTTAAGTAGAGACTTACAAGGTAGAGATATGACAAGAGAAGAGAAAAGCTGTGAAGAAAACCAACCAAACAAACGTGACTCCTTGCTGTATTCCTTTCCCCTGAAGTATTCTTCACCAAAGGAGTGATTTCTATTCTTGCTGATTAAGTAACTGAATGAAATTAAGACCTGATAAGTGAGTCTTTTTATTCCAATAGTGATCTTATAAAGGGCAGAAAGGCAAGAAGCAAACTGGGCACGTTTACCAGACCATGGGCTGCAGTTTTCATGTGGTCATTGTGTGTGTTTCCCCCTCGAGGAAGGGGATCTGTTTTCCCATGTAGTGTTTTGTCTCCACTGCTGTCCTTGGTTTAGAATTTTTTGTAAACCTCCTCATGGTTAGTGACAGGTTTTCATTTATGGGAAAAGCTGAAGACAGCCTAGAAGATGGTTTTGGAGATGTAGTAAATACTGGCTGAAGCCACAGTCTATTAGTACAGAATCAAAGGGTTTCAAAGTGGTGCTAAATAAAAGCTCTTAAAAATAATCTTCAAAATAGGAAGTATTTCAGAATATCCTACAAGTAAAGCACATGCTTTTCTGTGAGAATATTACTTCCAATATTCTGTTATTATTTTGTAATAAAGAATTATCTTGTTTCAAAGCAAGATATCCTAAACTATGTATTGCTGGCTCACATGCCATCACCGTGTGATATACAATTAGAAAAGCCTGCAATATATGGACATATTTCATTTTCCAGTGCATGAGCAGTGCCCAAGCTGAAGAATGAAGTTAAAAGTAGTTATCCAAATCTTGCTGGGGTGGGGGGGGAGCAGGCCTTGCAGGAAGGGGCAGTATCTTTGTATTGAATGAACTGGTAATGCAATTTAAAAAATCTGCATCAACTTGTCTCACTTGCAGCTGTGCACACTCCAACTAAAGAATTATTGCCTTTGCTGACTATAAGGCTTTTTTTGATTCTTAAGGGTGTGATCCAGATTTTTCTGAAATGAAGGAATCTTTTAATTAACTAATTGCAATGCAATCAGACCTTATGTTACTTGTGGAGAATTGACAGTATGAACATTAACCAGTCCTGGTGCTAGTGACAACTCATTGAGACCAGATTTTGGCCATAATGTTTAAGAATTCAGTAAGTTTCTGTGAGTAATCTGCTCAGTTGAGAAACCTTAAGAGAGTGATGTGTGCTGCAAAGCTATTTTCCAAATACAGATGCTTAAAAATCCCCCCACATGAAGTTAAAAACATGGAACAGTATAATCAACATTTACATGGATGGATTGTCGAGGTCTTTTTGGTTTTTTTGTACACCATAAACATATGGCATGAATTTGATTTCATTACAGATGCTGAGAAAAGGGAAAGGCAAATATTTATATTACATTCATGTTTTACAGTAAAAACACTGTTCAGTTTGTTTATACAGTTCCACTGTTACAGTTTTTATGGTTAGCAATGAAACCGCTGTAAAACAGAGTCTGAATTATATAGCAGATGTGTTAAGCCCCTAACTTTCAGGGCTGGGCATCCTCCTGAATACTGATACCAGTTACTTGGAGAGTTGATGTTCTGGCAGCAGCTGACCTGTTTCATACTTAGGTCTTCATCTGCAGTTAGCTCTGCACTGGTACTGCATGGGTACATACAACTGATAGAGTTTTATTATTTATTATGATGAAGCAACCAGCCAGAGAGGGCAGCGTGCCCAGCACCTCACAGGGTGCACTGCCTGCTGCTGCTGCTGCTGCTGCTGCTGCTGCAGGGACAGGGTTTATTTCCACTGGGGAGATGCTGCTTTTAACAGCTTTCAACCTGCAAACCTGAGATAACCCTTAGACCTTGACCCTTGCCCAAATCCAGGAACAAACCCTAAATCTGTTTGCACCCCAAATCTGTCAGCACCCAGGTGTGTATGAATGATAGAAACTGAGCACTCCAATAGCTATGAGGTTGCAAGGTTTTTAACATAGTGAGACAATTTGCCATGATTTCCTCCAGTAAAGAAACGAGTTGTCTTTTGAGTTGACTAAATTACTTCTACTCTCATAATTCTCTTCACCTTCTAATATCTGTTACAAGTGTATTAACAAAAAATTCTAAAATGTAATTTTGAAAGAAGTCACAGTATTTTACTATTCCTTAATTTTTTCCTCCAGTCAGCAGAATTTTATACATAGAAATGTTGAAGTGATCTTTTTGGCAATTTGTTTCTTTAGCACAGCCCTGCTGTTCTTAATCTGGAAATGTGAGTCACAAAATCCCTACCATGCCTAAAGCTTTATAATAATGCTACTTAAATGCAGTTTGAGCTTTTTAACAAAGAAAAAATTTAAGACCCCCCCCAGACAGTAACAGACCTCAGGATAACCCCTTTCAAAACTGCACTTCATGCTTGGTCTTCAGTTAAAAGTCACTAGGAGACACTGTGTGCTCAACTATATCACCAACCTGTCTGGGGATGTCTGTCTACTTTATAAAAAAGTAGACTTTGTACATTGACTTCAGTGTAGCTTATAGGATGCAAAGTTTGGGTTTTCTCTGATAATTTAGGTATTTAGTGTAACTTGGGTTTGGTCTTTTCCTGAACCTTTCTCTCTCAAAATGTTTTATAAAACTATTTAATGTTGCTGATGTTGAAAACTTTTTTACTGTAGTCTAGATAGATGTGTTCTTACATAGAGTGAGTTCTGTTGTCACTGGATTTCTAGTTGTCGGTTCTGGGAGAGGAGGAATTAAAGTGTCTGGATATATATTCTTTTTTAAACTATCTTCACAATTAATCTGATTGTAACATAAGCTTGTAATATATTCCATTAATGAAGAAGACAAGCTTAGCTTATGGTAAATACAGTACTAAGTGTTTATAGTGCATTTCATATTTTACATGATTCCCTTTATAATTCTGCTTATCTTTTCATTCTAATTCCCCAAAGGATGTATAAAAGAACCCCTAAAGAGAGTAATTACTGCTCTATTCCTTAACCAAGGCTCCTTTTGCAAAAAGAAATCTGAGCAGCTTTTTAAAGCAGGCAGTTTTAAATAAAAATGCAAATAAGCTGCTTTGTAACCACATTAATTACCCACCTAGCCTCTTATTACCGTGTTTGTATTGTTTGCAAACACTATTTACAGTCGTGTGGAAATTACCATTCCTGGGCTGGAGGAGCTGCTGGTGGTGGGTTGTGCTTTGGAACCAATTAGAGTGAACCCTGTCTGCAGCGGGGCTCGGGGGAGCAGGAATAGCCTTGCACTGTCAAACCACGGCATTAACTGGGCTGCACAGGCACTGCCTCGTAATTACAGCACTGCTCCTCTCCTGCCTCTGCAACGAGTTTCATTCTCTGCATTTTAAAACTGAACAGGCAACGCTGTGTCTCGCTAATGGTTTAATGTGCACTCTGATCATTTTTTTTCTTTTGTGGGAGTCGTGGTGAAATCTGGTGGGTCATTTTTGTCCCCAGATTTGTTGCTTTAATTTTATAAAAAGTGAGCAAAAGCCTCACACTTATGTTCAGGATCTTAGGCATTTTCATGTAATTAGTTTTTCATGTGAATCCCCCAACTTTATTAGTTTATTTCATTATCAGAAGTGAACAGGATGGAGTATCTGTTGGTATTGTGAGTAGTGTGTTAGTGGGCAATAATTGTAGCTCTTCCAACACTTTGAAGAAACAGAATGCTTCATGACAAAACACAGTCTTGCTTGTTAAGTGCAGTGCACACTTGTTGCTAACCTGGTGTGTGTTGTGTTCTTGTCTTGCTTTTCTCTGTCACTATTGTGAAATGGGCCTTTACCCTAAAAATTGCCCAGAAATTAAAACAAAACCAAAGAGGTGACTCAGCATTCGTTGTTTTAGACTTATAGATGTTTCCAGATCCCAAAGAATTTGATTTGATGGGTCATAGAGTCTGCAATGTGAAGAATCAGTTCTTTCAGATTTGTTTTCTTTGGCTTGTAACCAGTCTGACAATATGGTAAATGAATCTTTTGAAGTACAGAAATATATTTCGTTTGAGGTCAGTGCAGGGAAGAAAAGGTAGAGAGATTATTTTCTTCCTTCTTGTGGATCTGCAGTGCTGTGACAGTGTGATGATGTTTAAAGGATACTTGATGATAAACCCAAAAATCTTGAGGTCCTACGGTAACACTAAATATAGTAGAGCAGGAAGATAGTCACTCCAGGATGGTGTAGTACAACTGCAGAATTGTTATGCATTAAAAAGAAGGGAAAAAAGAATAAAAAGTGATTGCTGGATCACTTGCAGTTTTAACAGTGACAAGGGACTAATGTGAGGGCATCAAAAGAAGCACTGACTTGTTTCATGATCTACAATAGCTTATAAAACTGAAGATAATTATCAGGCTTATATGACTACAGAGCAGCATAAGTGACATAAAATAAGCATAGCTGGAGTTCAACAGAAATGCAGGAGATGTATTGAACACAGACTTGCTGAGTAGAGTGCATAAAAAGTACTATTAATTTATGCGCTTGTCAATTATATATGTAAATCTTTTATTACTATAAAGCCAAAACACCATACTTTTTGTTTGATTTACTGTCCTTTATAATTTCTTCTCATCCTTTAATTCCCTTTTATCATGATAATCACCTTTGGAGGTGGTGTGCTAAACTTGTTCTTTCCTTTTTTTTGTTTGAGGTCACTGAGACAGAGCACTAACTTCAACAGGAAACTTTGCTTATCAAATAAAAATATGGAATTAATGCAGCAAAATGAGTATTGGGGGTAGTTTTTATTTGTTTTTACTGGAGCCAGGCAAAAAAAGCTTTGAACCAACTTTCCAGTCTGTGGGCAGAACTGAAGAGACTTCAGACTCTTTGACATCAGAGAACCCTTGAGAGTAGGTGGGAAAGAAAGTACAAGACCCAGTTCAGGGAAAATTTCAGTCTGGACTTGTGTTCTGCTTTGGGGTGTTGAGAGTTGTCACACAGTTGTTACTCTGCTGTGTAGAAGAAGGACCTGCACACTGCCTGCAGCTGCAAAACGGGACATCCTGAGATCTGAAGTGGTGGTGACCCTCTCTGTGACGTTTGTGGCTTGTGTGGTCAGGGAGCTTTAATATTTTCCTCAGTTATACCAGCTTATAAGTTTTAGGAACTGCTTGTTAATATAGTCATGTTTAACATGTTATGGTTACAAACAAAGACATGAGTGTATGTGCTCATTTCTAATTAATTTGTGTAATTATGTTTTATAATCTAGGTGTTTGCAAAGCAGAACATAGTACACCCCATTTACTGTCTGCTGTAGCTAATAAAAAATAATAGAATGAAATAAATCTTGAAACTAACTTTAATTGTAAGTATAGATTAGTTGTAAATTGTATCTTTGTTATGTTTATTTTTAATTCTGCAGTGTTGCAGGTTTGTAGAGCATCCCAATTAGTGTAGTTACTCGCAGTAATGATGAGTTAATTGCTGTAAATGCTGAATGTTATTTCTGTGACAATTTAAATACAGTACTGAGTTACTTTTTTAAAATGTAGGACTAGAAATAAAGGGAAAAAGGAAATGGTGGCAGTAATGAGACTGGTTAGTTTGATAAAGATTTTTTTCAGCACTCAAAGTGATAATCTAGATAAGATGATTAAAAATACACGAAGAAGAAAGAAATATAACAATTAGGAATAAAATCTTGGCATCTCAGCTAATACCATTATTAATACGGACACAAATAAGGTAAAACTGTGTATTTCACTATGCACTTTACTATTAATTAGGAACATTTGATTGAGTTCATCTGAAACTGATTTCTGTTCTTGCAATGCTGTTGATTTTCTCTCGCCAAAGCCTCTCTGACTGCACAGCTGATCTCGTGCAGGTTGGTAGCCCTCCATGCCAGCCGTGCTTCTCTGCTATCTGAGGCTGTAAGTGTTGTCAGGTTTGTTTTTGTGAATATGTTTAAAGAGTAGAAAATGCCTCTAGCTTAAAAGAGGAGTGTTTTCCCTTCTGATGAAGAGTAGTAAATCCTCCCACTTGGAAAGCTGTGTAGTATACCTGTGAGAAATGAGCTGATCCTCAGTGTTTCCTTGAGCATGCATGCTGTAAGAGATATTAATAGCTTCCTTCAGCAGTGTCCCACTTAGAGGAACTTTGAAATGAAATATTTTGTTCTGTCCTGGTTAAATTAACCTTACATTTTCCTCTGAAATGGCATGACTACCTAGAGAAAATTTGAAGTGTACTATGTACATTCACACTGCAGGGGGGAAAATGGTATCCAGGGTAGTATTTATGCATTAAATATTTACTTTTCAGTTCAGGATTGGTTGTCTCTCAGTGGAGTGGAGATTCGGTAATGGAAACTGGTGCCATGTATGTCTCTGTTTGATGACCTTCTTAAATAATCAGAGAAATATTAAAACTCCTTAAGACAGTCGTTGTGACATAAGTGATAAGTTGTATTTTTACATGCAAAAGACTTCAT
Source organism: Ifrita kowaldi (assembly GCA_013398055.1). NCBI lineage: Eukaryota > Metazoa > Chordata > Aves > Passeriformes > Cinclosomatidae > Ifrita > Ifrita kowaldi. The sequence continues at coordinate 428,366 of VZRS01000595.1, read as the reverse complement.
AAAGCATCAGCAGAAATCTCTTCCTCTAATTGCTAAGAATGGTGCAGTAAGGGAAAGCTCTTCCACTGCTTTGGGGGAGTTTTTGGAGCCTTCCCCCACACCAGGAATTCACTGAGGAAATAGGGCTGAGAACAACAATGCACAAACCTGAAAGTCTCAGACATTCAGGTTCATCTGTTTGGTCCTGTTATGACAGAAATCATTACAAGTTTGATAGATTTATTTATAAAGACTTGCTTCAATATTTAAAGTACATCTATTCCAACATTCCTCATTTCAAGCTCGGCTGTGGATCAAGATGAAAGAAAAATTAAATTGTGTATTGAAGAGCTGTTAATTGAACTGCACTGCATTTAGCAAGGGAGCATCAGCTTCAGGCAGTCAATACTACAGAGAATTTTTAATGTACTGTATCACTAGATTGTCAGTTTGTATTGGAGAATGCAAACAGACTGCTTCGACTGATGATAAAGCCCTGGAAACTTTTAAGTTGTTGAGGGGAGAAAATGTTATTTTGCTTTGATATATTGTGACAAAGTTGTTGATGGAAGCAGGAACAGCATTTTTTTTAGATGAATATTATTTGAATATCAAATTCTGATTGCTGGATATTCATTCTTTTAGTGGGTAAAGACTGTGTACTGATTTTTTCTTTATGGGAGAAAACCAAGTTCCACAGAACTCTTAGACTTGCACAAATGGTACTTTACAATTTGAGCAGCTCTGAAAGTCTCACTTAAAAATATTATTTCTCTCCAGATATAATTCTAAAAAATAGCATATCAAAAAGCCTTAGAAATGCTTTAGAAAAATGTTATCTCTTTTTCCTAGGGCAGTGTTAATTTCTTTTGTAGTTAATCTTTTGTGCTGGAATTTAGTACATTTATAGTTAAAGATTCTTTTTAACCGCTAAATTATTTAAGCACGTCTTCTGGGGTAACATGGTCTGTTTGGTGTTAAGTATGAAATACTTTTTATTTCATTTTCTTCACTGATAAAAAGGAAATAACTAGAGGCATTTGTAGAACCAGAACAGATTTAGGACTGTGGTGTTAGATTAAAGATGTACTATTCTAAGACAGGGCTTGTTATAGTTGTCATACTTCGGGATAAAATTCTTCCTTTTGGTGTTCCTTACAGGGCTGAAAGTTCACCTTTGGAAAAAATAAAGCAAGTCTGAAACTTGTGAATAATTTTTAGGTGTCAGTCTGTGGTCTTTTCCATAAATGTGGTAGGTCTCAAGTAAGTGGTAAAGCTTAAAAATGCCACGCATTGCTGATGCATTGTCTTCTCTTGGAGCAGAAAGGTCTTCCATAGAGGTTGGGTTTAGTCTGGTTCTTCTTGGTGCCTCTATGGCATCTGAGTAGACTGGGAGTGGCTTTTTTTTCCAACACTCCAATATTATGTAGTAGAAGAGAGTTTCCATTTGTATAAAGGAAGAGTCCTCATTAGTATGAAAACATGAATGGCTTCAAAAGACCTCATTTCCCCATGGTACTGAAGTCTCACCAAACTGGGGAAAATCTTGTGACTCCAAAACCAAAATAGAAGAGCAAAATCAACTCTTTGTAAGTACCTGACTTTGCTTCATTGATATGGGGTTCTACAGCCAAACTTTCTGCAGAGCTGGCAACTGTTTGGGGAGGTCAGAGGTATTTAAACAGATTTCATCCTGTAACTGCTCACCCTGGTAGGCTGCTGTTGCTGAAGTCAGAATGGATGTTGCTCACATGCTGTCAAATTACTGTTGCATTTTCCAAATTTTTTCTAGTAGTTTCCCACTTAGTAAAGTCTTGGAATATTTCTTACAATGTGAAAAACTGCAAGAAGGGAGATACTGCATGTTTTGAGCACCCTGTTATTTTGCCTTAGATACCAAAAAGTTAGGGTCCAGATCAAAGATGTGTATTTGATTTAAGGAGTTTCCTGTAAATATTTGAACTCAGACTGGTGTGCTACTAACTATATTTTTTAGAAATATTACAATTACTGGAATACTACACTTAAAAGCTGTATAAACCCCCCCGAAGTTGTATTAGAAGGTATAATTTTAATAGCCAAAATAATTGTATGCAATTCAAGTTAAAATCGTTGTGTTGTATGACTATTACTTCGAAAATTTGCTTGAAACAGTAATGTGCAGCAGCATATTCAGTGGCTTTGCTACACTTGTCTGAGACAGTGTTTGACAACGTGAATACACATGGTAATGTTCAAGAACCCTTTACATGACAGCTTGGCAATCAGGGTAATTAAGAGAGTTGTCCAAAGCTCTGGTAAATGCTGTAAATCAGAGGTCAGCTTGAAATCACGCAGAAATAAACTAAAATTCTTCAATTTTATTTTTATGTAGGTAAATCCTGTGTTGTCTGTGTAGTGGGCAGCTGTCTGATATGAGGGCCTGATTCTGAGAGCCACTGTAGCAGATTTAGTGTAGGATACATGGATAAATCCATTAATGTAGTTGGAAATTTACCAAAAAAATGTAATTGAGATGACCAGCAACATGAGGTCTCCACAATGTGCTCTGTTTTATTGTTGGTGGAATGGAAACTTCCTTTCTGTGAAGCAAGGCTAAGTTGGGTGGCTCCCCTGTGACTCTAAGGTAGTTGAAGTTTAAATGTTAATGAGCTTCAAGAAGATGTGCATGCATGTTTTCTTTTTCTTTTTTTTTTTTATTAGACTACCAGTTAATTTGTGCAAACTCCTCATCTCCAGGCAATCTGATTAAAAAAATGGTATGTTTCCTGTTTCTTTATGCACTGTGTAGCTGCATGAGGCAATATCTTTAAAATGTAAAAAAGCCTACAAAATGCACAGTCTGATAACAACAACAAATCTAATCTAAAGTGACAACTGGGAGACTTTCCCAGACGTTTTTCTCTTTAATGTAACATGACTTTAAATTGATGCAGCCCCACAGTGATTGAAAAACTCTCAGAGCTTGTCTCCCATGATTACATTTCTGATCTGTACAACTTAATTTTTTAACTCGGTGAATCTCACTTCTGCGAGTGAGCAGTTTGTCTCTGTTTTAAGAGGGTGAGTCTCATGGAGGCAGAAGCAGTGGAACAGTAATACTGTGGAAAGTCATATTCCTGATGGTGATCCTGGTCAGCAACATGGACTTGTTCTTTCTCTGAATGATCCAAAAGTCAGCTGGGGGGTCAGGCACTGTATTGAGTGCTGGTTTATACTTACCCAGTGAATTTAGTGTTATGTTAACAGAATTAAGAGTAGCCAAACTTTGGGTAACTTTCCCCCTCTCAAAATACCTTTGTTAAAGCATTTTAAATCTGCTTAAGGTTCTTTATATCTTATTTTTTTCTTTTTGAGTTTTATTGCAATGGGATATCTATAATGCACTACCTTAAGCAAACAGGCAAGCATAAAAACCCTCTTAGGGTTCCCAAGATGCTTTATTGTGAAACAAGTCACTTCAAATTTAATAATGAACTGAAACAGTATATTTTGTAGAGGGAAGATATGAAGGATAAAATGACAATATTTTTAATCATTATTCCAATATCAGTTGTAATGACATTTGGGTTTCTTGTTATAATTTAGGTAGTTGATTGTAAAACTTCAACACATCCACTTACCAAATGTGGAAGAAGCATGGCTCCTTTGCTCAAGGATGCTTTCTTATATTCTCCTGTCCCTCCTTACTCCAAGTCTCAGCCTCTGGGCCAGTGGGACAGCACAGTCAAGGCAAATACTGGGGCTGTATCTCCCCACGTGGGATAGGAATGAGGCATCTGCAGTTAGGAATGTGGGCAAGGAATAGTGTCTGGAGCTGAAAGGAGTGGAGGAAGGTGGAGGAGGCAGCACATGGGAAAAGGACAGATTAGAAGGTCAAAACACTTACTTGATATGGGCCTCAGTTTTTGTTTTGAATATAGCTGGAAAACCAAGAATTGGTTTGTAACTTTCATAGATTGTTGAAAATGGCTTTTTCTTTGATAACTCTCATTTTATCCCAGCTTTCTCTTGATATATTTCTAGTACGGAAGTACATAATTCTCATTTACCTTTTCATTTACCTTTAAAAATGTATAAAGATTGAAGAATGATATATGTGTAGCAATACTTTGTAATACTTACAACTGCTCCTGGGCCTGCTTTCTAGATCTGTGTGCAGGAAAAATGGTCATGTGTAAGAAGAAATGTCCTGTGGTCAGTTTTGTAGTTCAAATTCTAAAAATCTGTTATTTATTTCTTTATTGCTTCTCTCAGAAGCAGAAAATGATACCCGTGGGTAGATGCAGTGGTTGGTTGATATCAGTTGGAAATAAAAAGAAATAAAAGCCTTTGAAATGTAGTAGCTGTGTTTTATATCAGTGATGCATCAAACTGTGTTGTACTTATGAGATTGTGCCTGACTTATGCCAGGGTAGAGCAATTGAGGTTTCAGAAGACTGTGGATTAATCCATAAAACAGTGGACAGTATGCAGGGCAGGCAATAGGAGCAACAGATAAACTTTCTGAAGGAGAAAGCAGTGAGGTGAATGTTGTAGTCCTTAGGAGCATTTCAGCTGCCTTGATTAAAGTTCTGGAGGTGCTGGGGGGAAAAAATGGAGTAACAATTCTATTAGAACATCAAATTTTTGGAACAGTGCAATAAAATGTAAACCAGGTGAAAATTTAAGATATCAATTTAAGATATCTAATATTATCTTTTCCATAAGGTTTAGTAACCAAGCATTTTATTTGACTTGTTCGTTGCTTGTACAAAAAAATGTTCTATTTTGTGATCTGTGTCTTAGGGTATATCTTCTGATGATGATGATTTCAGTCTTGATTTCAAATCCTTCCTCTAGTTTAGTTTGCAAATGAGAGCAGGTTGTTTCTGCTTTAAGAGGATGAATTTCATTCATGCAAAAACAGTGAAACTGTAATACTGTGAGAAGTAATATGCCTGATAGTGAACCTGGTCAGCAACCAGGATCCATCCAGGAACCATAACCTACTTATTAGAGTATTATTTAATAGTACGTCTAAACTTAATTAATAGAGCCATCAGGACAGTGGTTATCCTGCCAAAATGGTCAAGTCATTGGCCAAAATAAACATGAATCTGGAGACTTCCTGACAGGCATCCACAAATGCCTGGAAATTACAGCCATGCAAACATATCTGCAATGCACATCTGTATTATAAACTAGTCAAACTACTTCATCTGTTTAATGTATAAATCTGGTGTCTGTAAGTCTTAAGAAATTTTTTACCAAAAAAGCCAAGTTCTGTTTGTAAGAAAGTAGCGAAAACTTTGCCATATGCAGAAGGATTTTTCGGGATCATTACTTCTTTTTTTTCCTTAAGATTAAGTAAATATGTTCCATTGTATTTAATTTGTTTGAGAAATTAAACAATTCAATATTTAATGGGCTTTTTTTCTCAATGACTTCTGCTTTATTTAAGCATAACCTGTTCTCTTCATGGTGCCAATTTGTTTAAGGTCCATGCTGGTATGGAAAAAGCTGGGGAATCAACATTGCATTTCAAGCAGTTCGGCCATGTCTTTGGTGTCTGATTCAAATTGTGTCCAGTTCAGTTCTTCAATCACTGGATTGGACTCATGAAGTCCTGTATGGAGTTGGAATGGATTTCTTTTTCTTCCAGTGCTGAACAACACTGGAATTACTTGCAATTTTTCTTTCATTCTCTTTCCATTGTAACTTCTAGAGGAGGGATATGGTCAGGGAATATGAATAATTGTGATTTCTACCTTTATGCCCATCGCTAAGTCCCCCACATGTAAAAAGAACTGTCTTAGCTGAGCTGTTTTTGGTGGTGAGTTGGTGCAGATTCTTGCACACAGACTTTCTCCATCCTGTCTCTCATCCTGTATCAGCAGCCTGTGGGGTTTGCATTTTGAGACCTCACCTAGCCCATCTTTACCAAGGTGACTGGGTTTATCTGGATTCACCCTCCAGGATATTTTTAATTAGATATAAAGGACTGAATACATTACTTTAAATTATTTTGATGAAAGAATTCTTGCACTGTCATTAACAATGAGTTAAATGAGCTAAAACTTCCCTCTAGTTCCCTATCTTTTGATGAGGAAACAAAGCAGTTCTTTGCATGATTAAGATTTGTGGTATCACGCTTGAAATGAGAAGCCATAATATATGCTTTATAATTTGTGTAGGTTTTTTTAACTCCTACATGACCACTCTTCTTTTTCTGCCTGTTTTTACAGCTGATGTTGTTATGTTTTCTTTTGATTTAAGGTGCTGACATCATAAGTTTATATCTGTGTTTTTATTTTTCCTTTATTGCTAAGGAGGCTGTTTGATTCCTTAGGCACCTCAAAGGGAGTTGACATGGAGAATTCCTGAGGCTGTGTAGAAACTTCAGATCTGGTTGGTTTTAGACCCACGAGACTGAATATGAATTTTTGATAGTTAGTGATGATTAAAACTTAGCAAGGTGTGTGAAAACATGTGGAAAACCTCAGGGCAACAAGATAATCCCTTCAGTCATTTGAAGTATGCCAGGAGTTCAGAAAGCTGATTTCCAGTAGCAGTTTTACAGTATTTTACTGACATTACCATACAGCAGCAGTTTCAACAACGTATACAGAGAGCAGTTAGAGAACCAATACGGGTTATTTGCTCTTGGAGAAAGATGATTATTCCGGTGAAAAAAGAAAGGGATTAAATTTTGTTGTTGATAGAGCTCTTGGCCGCATCTCAGAATATTTTATGCTCTAACAGAGTGGTTTCAGTTGTTGACCTCTTCAGTATTTCTAATTGTTTCTGCTGTAGTACCTCCTCACAGAGTTTAGGCAAAAAAGCTGTCCATGCCAAGTGTCAGCTAGCCAAAAAAATTATGAGATGGTCTTTAATATCTTGAGACATTTTGCAAGAAAGATGTAATAATTTGCCTTATGGATTTTGATTTGTCTCCATTCTAACCTTAGCTTCGCTGCCATGAAAAATCATTAAATATTGCAAGATTCAGAGTTTTCTCAGAAAAGTTGCAGATGCATTATTACATCCATCATTTTTGTGAATGGAAATTGATTCCTTATCTTGGAGCACTGGACTCACCGTGCATCATTTTGAATGGCTGTTTTGGAACACGTAGAGCAGAACAACTGAGGTGGAATATTTGGGATCAGTGGGTTGTTGACATGGGGTATTTTCCTGTTGGCTTTAATTCAGTCTCGAGCACAATAAAAGGCAGCATAATTGGCTTGAACTGCAGGTCTGAAGATGGCAGGTTATTTAAAATATTGGGTAACGCAAACAGGAGCACTAATAATACCTTAAGAGTAGCAAAGGTGCATATTCTGCTAAATAAACTTCAGTAATTACTTTAGGGGGTTTTCCTCTGCAACATTGTAATTTTTCTAGTTTATATTCTTCACAGACTGCTGACCACAGTGACAGTTTTGCTGTTCTTGTATAAAATAACTCACACATGTGTGCACCTGGTCTTCATTACTGTTACATTGCATATATGGTAATGGCAGAATGGGAAATTTTCTTTTCTGATTTCTGCTGATGACGCCTTGTTTCAGGCACAGCACTTTACAAATACATTGTTCACTAAGTGTCAGTATCCATTAAGCAGCACTAACAGGCTGAATGTTACAATGTACAAAAAAAGCATGTACAAAACATTCTCATCATTTTCATAACAAGAAAGTATTTACTGTAAAAGACTAAAAAAACCCTACCAAACCTGCTTTAACTTTTTTGAACTGTCAACAATGTGAACATTCATGTTTTACCTTATCAAGGCAAATATATTTGCAATAACAAAGCATTAATGTGCAAAAAACCCTTTGAAAAATAGTATCCACTTGTATAAGCTACTGGCTAAAGAGAGGAGGAGCACTGAAAACCCCAATTCTAAAAAGTTAATCTTGAAAGTGTAATTGGCTGAACTCAGTTGCACCTTTAGTGTGCGCTGGCTAATTTGACCCACTGTATTTTAGAAGATCTTTGTTCTCACTGATTTTGGGTTTCTTGCAGTCATTTTTGCCAGAAGCATGTGATTGTGAGAAGTTACTTCCAAACCTACAAGTCACACATCTGACTGCCAAACAGAAGTGGAGTGGGGAGTTGCCTGGATGATAAAAGCAGGGAAATGTGGGGACCTCTTGTCTCTAGAGGGATGCCCATGATGACGGGATCCAGAGGGGATCTCTGTCGAGCATCTTCTCTCCCAGAGATGAGACGTGACTGCAGCACCAGGAGCTGGCAGGGCTTGGGCTGCAGCTTTTAACCAGTGCTGGGTTTGCTCTCTGTTCCATGCAGAGGAGGTGAGTTCTGCTCGAGCCGGGATTTCTGTGTCACCACGAGATGTCACTCTTTTGTTAGGAAAAAGTCCGTCCAATGGCATGAATATCTGGAAAATAAATTATATAGCCCTAAAAGGTGAAAATGCAGGGATTTAAGGAAGAATATTCTTTAATGTTTTCAGCTGGATCATGTGTATTTAAGTAGGCACAATGTACAGGCATTAACATCACTATTTACACGTTTGTTAGTGTTCTAGTTTTTCAAGCTGGAGTGACTGTAACAGGATTTAATTCGTTTGAAAGTCAGCAAATATTTGGGCTTGAAACATGGCAGCTGGGACGGATCAGTCTTTGTTGTAATCTTATTTACAAAATTAGAAGATGCTTAAATATCTGTGTCATGTATCAGAGTGGAGTGTGGAAGTCCCCAAGGTCCGTCGGTCACGCTCCCCACTGACATGGAGCAATAGTGACATCCTGTGGGAAAGGTTTAAAAGGGAGACAAACAAAAGCCTGCTCCTGGAGTCGTCCTGGACCCTGTCTGGATTCATCCAAGTCATCTTTTTATGTTTTGAAGCCAGTGTCTCAAAAGTAAATTAATATCCATTGTGATTAGAACATCACAGCTTTTTGTGCTTTAATTTACGCTGTTTTGGGGTACTGAATTATTGATTTACATTACAGGAGTGCTCATGTTTTACTTTGATCAGAACCCAAAAATTTAGAGCTTTTAAATACACTTTTATGATTATATGGTTTCCTAATGTACTAGGACATGTTACACATGTATTTTCCTCTAAGACTAAAGATAACACATAGGTTTTAGTATATCTTTAAATGAGGTCCAAGTAATCAATTTGAATTCTTTTAAAAACTATTGTTTAAATTAAAAGCCATGAGAAAAATATTTCTTATTTTTTGGCCAAAAAATTGTATATTGCATTTAATAGAAATGTGAGCTCTGAACCTTAAAACCTGGTTCTGATAACAGAAGTAGTGACAGACATTCCAGTATTTCTGGCTAGATATAAGATTATATACTTGCATAACAAGATTGCAACAGAAATTAAAGGAATTGGAACAATGTTATTGGAATGATGAGACTTTGGCTGCAGAGTAATCCAGGTGCTTCTAATTTCATCCCTTTATTAGCCTTTTTTTTAAAGCATGCATTTAAAAACCTCTCTGATAGTTTTAAAAAGAGAAGTATTTCCACCTTGTATTGTAATTCACTGTATGTCTTACAAGTGGAAATATAAAACTAATATTTCTGTACGTTTTTTCCTGGTTTTAAAAATAGAGATGGATAAAATTGCAGCACTATCCCCATGTGAAAGGATTATTTGCACATCTGTCTAAGGTTAGTACCTCCTGTGTGGTTATCAGCATCCTTCATTGTGCTTGCTGAAAAAGGGCCAGATGATGAGTGGCGCCTTGCAAGATTAACTTTGTATTGGTAGTCATTAAACAGTGGGAATTTCTACAAACTGGCAGTTTGGGATACTGAAAAAAAGAGAAAAAAATGGAGAAGGAGTATTATAATGGTTGCACATACAGCATCTAGAATAGACTGGGGCTACTGGCAACAAGTGTGGTGGAACAGTTGGTGAACAGATGTACAATAAATAACTGTCAGGAGGTAAACTGACACCTCTGATATCCAAAATTGTACTAATCCAGGATTAACAAAGCCGTTGAAGCAGAGGTATCGCTCTGCTTTAAAGTTCAGTGGCTGCTGCAGGAAAGCACCCTTTGTGTTCTAACTGAGGGATGTGTGAAGCCCCAGTAGTGGCTGTGTCCTTCCTAACACTTTGTAGTGACACCAACAAAGCTAATTTAAAACAAATCTGCTAAATGTGGCTTCAGCCAGTTTTTCTGGGGCGGCTTAAACATGTCATTAACTTCAAAGAGGTGAGGGGAGGATTCTTTGCACATGCATGTGAAGGGCTATGAAAGTGATTGGCAAGCTGAAATTAAATTTTGAATATTTTTGTGTAATCACCGTTAATTTGGTTTTGCAAACCCGTTCCTGGCAGATATCTGTGGGAACCAGATGGCTAAGTTGTGTTGACTGGAAGCAGATTTTCAGATGCTTTTTACAGAAGCTCTCTATAATTGATTTGTTGGCCGATTAAGAGTTACTCATGAGATGTGTTTTGTTTTGCTCCTCTGTTTAAAAAAGTATACTGTGTTATGCAGCTGCACTTAAATTTTTGAATCAGAAAATAACATCAGTTGTGGTGAGGATCTGTTTGGGAGCATAGAAATATTCGAGAAAGATTTGAAGATTGAGAATGAGTAGCCTAATGAGTCAAATCCTAAAGCTTCTGCTCAGATTTCTGAAACATTTTTATTGAATTTTCTGTTCCAGCTGATAGAATTTCATTCTCTGAAGACTTAAACTATTTAACTGAATAAATGTGATCATTTTCATTATGCAGCTCTGATCTTGTGCCTTTTGTTGTTGTTCTGGATTATTTTATCAGAGTGCTCTTCCTTTCGTGTATAAAACCAGTTCAAACTAACCTTATCATTCAGAGTTGTGTTTGATCACTTCTGCAGAAGGAAATGGCAAAGCTGAAACTTTCTGTGCTTCGGGACTGCTGAATTTTACATGGATTCAAGAGGAATTGGTCAGATGGAAATGTAATAAAAAAATGGTTAAACAACAAGTACTATCTCTGACTCTGGATGTCCTAAGCTTAAAACTTGTTTGAGAGTAGGAGAGTATCCCAAGGCAGTGTCATATTTTTGTATTCTTCCTTAGGCATTAGAGAGTGAGAACTCTGCTTCTGTGAATATATGGGTATAGTCTTTAATTATATATGATATATTTATTTTTGCCTCGGGATCTCTGTCACAGCTTGTGCAGGCAGGATTCAAAAATTCGAGGGACATCATGGCAGTGTGTGTTGTGGTAGAAAAGATGTTAGTAGCAGGATGGGTGACTGTGAGGTCTTGTGAGGGCTTGTCTTACTCCCTCTTGAACATTTAAATTGGTCTTTATTGCAGCCAAATTTCTTCTTCCCCTATGACATAAATCTGCAAATACGATATTAAAAGAATTGGTTTTCTTTTGGAGGATCACAGAATGTTTTGAATTTGTTTCTGATCCACAGCTTTAATTTAATTTAAATTTTAGTCACGTTCGAAAGAAAAACCTTGGAAGAAAATGTTTGTTTAAAGCAAATTTAATTTTTGTTTTCTTTTGTGGTTCTTTCCTCCTTAGATGATTGTGGGATTATGCGCGCCAGGAAATATTCTTCCTGTCTTGTCGGAAACCTGTCAAAACTTCATAATAATATACTAAGTACTTGAAATAATATTAATGTTTAGCAGAAAATGGGTCTGCCTATCTGTATAGTGCAGTAATGGATGTGCACAGCTACAGCAAGTACAGGGGCTGTGGAGAAGAAAGTAATTTTAAGAAAGAAAACATACAAAGCCAAAAAAGCTTCTCATCCAGTGAATGCTAATGAGCTGGCTGCTTTTTGTGGTGAAAGGCATTAGTGTCTACTGGAGTTAGAATGGGGGCCCAATAATTGCTCTGACTTCAGTGATGAAAATCTCATAGCTCCTTGTGGCTGCGTAGATGGGAGATGGCTGGGACCCAGATCTTTTGCAAATCTCCTGGTTGAGTTTCAAAAGTAGTCAAGAGTTTCAGTATTTTTAGCTTGTATCTGTGAAGTGCTTTGTGCCTTATTGTAGTTGACGTTATGCATTTAGAGGTTAACTTCAGTTTTATTGGATTATTTGTTATGAAAGATGATCCTAGATTTCAAAACTTCATGAAATATGATTTTGTATACTGTTCCCAGCAGCCATTTAAATTAAAAGCTGACAAGGTCTTGGAGATCTAAGTTAAATATTTTTGCATTATTTTTAACTTAATTGGAAGTTGATATACTGTGTTTTTGACCTGGTTGCTGCAGAATGCTGCATTCTTTGGCAAATATTAACCACTGTGTGTGATCTAAATAGATATTCAGCTAACATGGACCAAGCCTTGCTCTGGTTAAAGATATCTCTTTCCACACATTTCCTAAGCTATAATGAACATTTTTATTAGTGTCTTCTCAAAACACCACAAAGCTCCAGTAAAAATAGAGCACAAATCCATTTGTACACAAAGCGTTTAGCATGAAACCTTCATTTTAATTCTGTTCTTTATTGTAGAGAACATTGTACTGTTCATTTTCAAAGCAAAAGATTCAAAATTTTAAAGTAATTTACTTCATCATGTTAGAGGTAGTTTATTGCAACCTTTCTTTTTCTCTAGGGTCAGTAAAATCATACAGTCTTTACAAATATATTATCTTATATAAAATTTCTCTGTAAAACATGCTGGCTTTTTTTTCCAGAAATCACATTTTAATCTCTAAAGTCATTGGCTGGATCAGAAATTGCAGAACATGCTGAGCACCAAGGTTAATGGTTCTAATGTAGATAATTCTTTAAGTGAATACCTTTGCAAAGGTTTGACTCAAGGGAGAATATTTTATTGGTACTACCCATATGAACTAGGGGAATAAGGGTAGTTGCAACATTAGTAAGAATTCTACATGGTACTATTCTTGACTTTTTAGAGAGGATGGGTTTTGGTTTTAAATGTACAAAGGCTCTTGATGTTGCTTATATTTTCTGCGGGAGTGCAGACAAATTGTTATTTAGTGTCTTGTGTGTTATCATCTCCAAGAAAATGGGTTTCAGAAACCTTAATTTCATAATTTGTTTCAAAGTTGTAGCTATAGATCAAGTTTAAAAAACATAATGCTCGTTCACAATGTACTTTAAAATTTTTTTATTATCTCCCAATGCCTTTTTTTTTTTTTTTTGGTATAGGTATCTCACCCCCCAGACCCCTTTTAATTCAGCATCTCTTTTGCCCGAACAACAAAGGCACACTAGAGATAGCAGCAAAACATAAGATACCTGACAGTACATGTTACACTGCAGATTAAAATCGGGCCTTCAGGGAAAAATGACCTTGCCCTTGCACTGCAGGGAGTTCCTCTGCTCTTTCTTTGGAGACAGAATTCACTCCACTGGTGGCTGGCGGGTTTGACTCCTGTCTCCATCGGATCCATCTCACCGTGGTGACTCCGACACTCCCTCCTCACACAGCTCATCTTTATCTCCTGTATGTTTTTGTGTTAATCTGACAAATATTCTGTATTTGCTCTTTCCCTTGTCCTGCCTGTCTTGGCACACTTGAGTGCTGCTGGAGTGTGAACCTAACGTAGGCAATGATAAATGAGAAGAGGAACAAGGAGATTTTCATGTTAAAATACCTTCAGGCTCAGACAATGCAATCCACAGTAGAATTTGAGTTCTTTGGCAGTCATTGGAAGGACTGAAGGAAGAAGTCCTTCCTGTGAGGGTGCTGAGCCCTGGTACAGGGTGTCCAGAGAAGCTTTGGCTGCCCCATCCCTGGAAGTGTCCAAGGCCAGGTTGGACAGGACTTGGAGCACCCTGGGATAGTAGAAGGTGTCCCTGCCCATGGCAGGGGGTGGAACTGGGTGAGCTTTAAGGTCCCTTCCAACACAAACCATCCTATGTTTCTATGATTGTTTACTTGGTAGCTTTGGAAATCAGGGATGGAAATACTTTCTGTTTTTTCATGTATAAACAAAACCTGTATGTGCTATTTGAAGATATATTTTTCTTGACATCTGCCCATCCCTTTCTCTCATGATCAGATTGGGTTTGGTTTCTGTTGTTTATCGTATTTCCAGAATTATAAATAAGATTTAAGATTTATAACCTAACCTCAGACCTATACAGGGAGCAGTGACTTCTGTGGTCCTTGCTGCCACTGAGATAATGTATTGCAAGCTGTTCTGCGAGAAAGGATACCCGTCAATATTAGCAATTTTTTTTTGCATCTTCTTTTGTTTATGCTAACGAGACAATGGTTGCAATTTAATTTTATTTTCTTATCAGACAATTCTGTTTGACTGCTTACAAACTTTTTTTCAACTACTCCTTCAGCTGCATAAAATAGTCTTATCTTCCACTACTAAAATTTAAAGTTGAGATGTGCATTAATCATTCTTTTAGCAGATTGTTACGTAATGTTTTTGTCTGAAAATTAATGTCCAGGATTTGGGAGACTTCCTTTTAATAATTTGTAAATCTGTCAAATTAAACCTGTCTGTTGAGTCTTCTTAGAATAGGAGTATTTCTAGTAGCAGTATCAGAGAAGAAGCCCAAACTCATTAAATAGGAGGCAGTACTTTATGGGATGGCTGTTTTGTGATGCTGAAATCAATGGGAGCTTGGCAGTGATTTTAGTTGAAACAGAATTGGGATAAGACTGATGCTTATGCACTGTTCTTTTAAATGTCCTTTTCTGTTTGTAATATTAAATAAAAAAGGAAAATGAAGACTTGAATCTGCATGAAGAATTTGACGGTTCATGGTGAAATGTTCACTGTCTGCTCTGGCTCATTCCAAAAATCCCAGCAAACCACAAGTCCCTTAAGGGGAGTGGCCTGCAGGTGATCTATGCTATTTACAGAAAGAAGAGCACAACTCTAACTTCTGTACCAAATTTCAAATGGTGAGGTTTAGGGAGAGCACAGATGTACCTGAAGGTGTAAGCTGTGTTCATCTGCTTTCTATTCTTAAAGCATATACAGGGCTGCAGCCTACATATGTTTGTCTGAGTGATTAATGGCTTATATCCATACATTAGAACTGAGAGTATTAAGATTTATATCTTTTTGTTTTGAAAAGCAACAGCAAGCCCATAAATGCATGCTAAATGTACTCCATCTGACGAGCACGTGACCCACAGTGGACATTTACAGTAAATGACTAGAGCCATTTAGAGGGGTTTTTTTTAAGCTATTAAATATATTTTAAAATGTCATAAGATGTCATGAGTCATGGATGTAAAGCTGATATTTATATTCATCAGACACTTCGAGGACAGAAAAGATCTTACCTTTGTACCTCTTTCTTTGCTTTCTAAACTGATCAATGTATTGTGATAGGAGAGGTCAGGATAGAAAAATACAGGTAGTGAGGGTCCAACATTTTTCATGGTGTTTATTTACATAGTTTGTTCCAAGTGCTATAAGGATGGCTGATAAATGCTCTAAGTTAGGAGGGATTTAGAATACCTAAAATAGGTGTTGAGGGGAGTTGTCTGAAACCTGCTAATTGGAGACAGCAGGAAGAGGCAGTATGGGAGAAGCTTGTAATAGCTTTTATTTTCCTTCTAAATCATGTACTAAGTGTATTCCAGGACTTTTAGAAATGTTCTAGCTCTATGTCCTTCAGTACCTTATCCCAGAGAACGTTTCCAAGGCCATGTCTGCTGGTTTCGAGCTCAGTGGGAGCTGACCCTGAGTGCTGGGTTACCTTCCTTTGGATACATGTTCTCTGTGTTCATTACACCCACTCCTGCCTTCTTAGAGCTTCTCTTTGTATTGACATATTCTAGGATTTTTTTTCCCCAATCTGTTGTATAACAATGTGTAGAAAACCAGGAGCAATAGTGGGCCCAGAACTGGATCTGAGTTACATCCAAGTGACTTCAGCACTGTGAAATTGTGCTCAGGAGCAGCTGTACCCATGGCTTAACTCTGCAGCTTGTGTAAACATTAATAGGTTCAATGCACATCTGTATGTCTGGTGTTTGAGGAGGAGACTGGTCAAACACAGACTCATAACTGGTATAGAAAACCTGTGATTTCGAACCATCAGGATTTTATTTCTGGGGTAGATACAAACCTGTTCATAAAGAAAAATATTTGAAGAAGACATGGAAGATTTAATTTACTGGCTGTCTTACTCAGCCAGCCAAATAGTACTGTTTATTTCAGTAGCACTCCTTCTCAATAGAAATCCTAGATTACTTCAGTAAGCTCAAGCAGTGGAATTTTTTATGCCTTTTTTTTTTTTCCTGTCTTGTACAAGTTTGTGAGAAATCTTCAAACAAAGCTTTTTTTTAAGAAGTTGCTTTAAAGATCTGTTGAAATGTTTTTTTTTCATAGTCTATTTATTTTTTTTTCCAATGCTATTGATGGATTTAAGGTGTTTGAACTGTCAGTGAATTAGCTGTATAAGAATGTTTTAATGATACAAGGGGGTATTGGATGACGGCAGACTTTTTTAGCATCTCTGAACAGTACAAATTGCCAACATCTTCACATTTCTGTAAGGAGAACCTGCTTAAGGCCCAGTGGGGTTAAGAACGTTGTTTACTCTACTCTTGACTCCTGCAGTACAACAATAAAAAAGTGATTAAAATTTAAGTAGTCATGAGAGATTTTCGCTATATCTAATTTCTTGAATGCTGGTGTGCATTAAAACTGGATCATTGCATAATACTGTTGTGGTAAGTATTACTGTATTACCTTGTTTAGCAACCAACAGAAATAAGAACAGTAATTCTGTGATAAGTAGTCTTGTCTAAATGTGCTGAGTTCAAAAATTGTTTAGCGTTAAGGTTGTGTTAATTGCTTTCTCTGTAGGTTTTATTAATAATAGAGATATTAATAGATCTCTATTTTGAAGTAGTTAACATACCACAAAAATCTTTTGCAAGGCAAAATTTGATGCTGAGTTTCTCACATCAGAAAGCATTTTCTGCTTCTCTTTGGGAAGGTTAATGATTTCCATAGATTTCACAAGGAAAGCAAGAAGAGATGCAGTCTTTTTTCAGTGTCTTTGCTTTCATCATGAAAGAAAGAGGTATCTCTCCAGCTGTGGGTGTGGAAGGGTGACTCTTTCCTTCAAGGGCAAGTGGATGTCCAGTTATCAGGGAAGCCATCCAGCTCTCTTTTGTAGGTGCTGTGGAATTTGGGCTTTATAAGCATAGAATGTGCATTCCTAAACCTCAGTATACCACAGCATCTCTGCGTGGACCGTGCATGCAGTGGGAAGTGGAACAGCAGAATTAAGCATTACTTTGGATCAGCTGTTGGCCTGTATTGCTCCATCTGCATGTCCATGCTCTGTTTTTCTACATTTTCTTTTGGATGAGTCAGAGCAGGGGTGGTAGAGGATAAATAAGCAGAGGTATCCTGTGCAATACCTCCTGCTAAGTTTTCTGATTCTTGAAAGCTGTGCTTTAGTGTTTGGAACTGAGCAGTGGAAGTGTGTGGGACAGCTTTATTTACTTACACCTCTTTGCTTTATGGTCTTTGGAAGAGGTTCTCCCTCACCATGTTTACTGCTTTGTAAAGTAAATCTTTGATTTACTGTAGCAGTCACAGTCTGTTAAATAACTGTTCTCTTTGTGTGGAAAAAGCACTTCATTTTCTCACTCCCCAGGTCTCCCCAGCCCACAAAGTGTGAATTCCTTGTCTGTGTTTGAATCTGCTTTTTCACTGGTTTCTGACAGTTTATTATGTACTTTGCCGTTATTAGGAAGATGATTTAAGCTATAAACAGATCACATGTTTCCTAAATCAGTTCTTCCTAAAATGATAATGTTTTACTTCCTTAGTTTTGTCTCATTACAATGTTCTTGCTACCATTACTGTGTTAATAATTTCTTACATATAAAAAGCTTTCTGAAGCAAGACAAACATTTCTGTATAAGATGAACATTATCTCTTTTTTTTTTGTATGACTCAGTACCAAATATGATCTGATAGAAGTTGTACATTGCAAGGACGTCCAGGAAAGAGATTTTTTGAATACCAGAACTGTTGAAACCACCAGGACAAGCTTTTTTGAGATCCTGTTCCGAGAGAGACAAATACAGACCCCTTCTGACTCACATGCCAGTGCCTGCTTTGCCAGACACACCAAACCAGACTGTGGCCATCTGAAACTGTGTTATTGAGTTCACATCTCAGAATTTTGCAGCACGTAAACCAGCCTCATCATTTTTTGTAGCACATGAGGTCAAGCTGGAGAATTACATCAAAATGATAAGTTAGATATTGTTGCCAAATTAAGATATTTCACATTAAATGTTTTTATAAATCCATTTACAGGTTTATTTGAACAATCTGCTTGGATTAATGGTTTATTTTCTCTATTTGTCTTCTTATGTTCACTATGAAAGTGTGTCTTTCGAGCTTCTTTAAGTAGAAGATAGGTTGTCACAACTAGAATTTGTTCTCTTGTGCTGTACAAAGATTTTGCAGGAAAAAAGTTTGATCTGAAATTGTAGATGTCTCCTCTAAACAACAACCAGACACATCAATCAGAAAATTCTGAATGTCTGATGACATTCCTGCAGTTTTTGTTTTTTTAATATAAATTCTCATAATACAAACGCACCTGCTTCAAATGGTTGTACTATATGTGTGTTGAATATCTACAAATCAAATGGATCTAATTACTCTTGGTAAAATCTCAAGGAAAATTAAGATACGATTGTACTGTAAAATGGCCTAGAACAGCATTACTTTGAAATATTCATTAACATAAGAGAAAAGAGAAAACCTTTAGAGCCCAGAACATTTCTCTGAGGACACAGGCAGTTATTTTATTCTGCGTTAGTTTCACTGACAGCATATTGTTAAACACAACGAGTTATAAAAAATTATGAAGAAATTTGTATTTTAGCCACTGTTTTTCAGTTGTGCAACATGGAGATGTTTAACATGAAGATACCTCCATTTGCAGATAGAATGGCTTTATTTAAAATTGATTAGGAGCAATTCACAGCAGCCTGCCAAATTGCTAATGGAAGCCATTTGAATCAATTCTCTCGTATAATTTAAATGCCATTTCACTGCATATAGTTTAACCAGGAAAGAATCCCAGCTTGCAGCCAGTAAAATTAATTATTTATTTTTCTTTTCATAAATATTTTCTTGGTCCAAAAAAAAAAAGGTAAAATGAAAATAAATGCTTATATGCAGAAACTTTTCCACGGTACGCACACTTCAAATGGCTAACTTGAGAAATGCCATAGTATTATTTTTACTTACGTATGTCAAAAAGCATTTTTATCTACATGTCAGGTGTTTTTCTTACCTGATAGCTTTTTGTGGAGTATGCATTTAAAGCTAAATTACAAATTGGATTCTGCTGTTAACTGAGGGGCCTATTCAGCAAAAATTATATATAGGCTTTTCTCAGAAGGTCGTGGGATCCATCTTTGCTGAGGTGATGAAGCGGGGAACTCCTCTTGGCCCCAGAATCACTTCTGTCCTGATGTGCCTGGGTGTCCCACGGGGGAGTCGTCTGATGGCAGAGAATTCATTGTGTGAGGTCTGGTGTTCGCTGCAGCACTCTCATCCATCACTGAAAGATTGTCCTATCTAGGGGTTAATTTTATTGTTATTTGCCTGAAAATCAATTGAATTAAACTTGAGAACTAATGGTATATTGCCCTAGTTTAAAAATAAACATTCTGGGGTTTGGCTGCTATTGGCTGAGAGTTTGCACTGTCAGTGCGATGCAGGAAGAATATCTTTTAATTTCATGCTTTGCCCACTCATCTATTGCACTGCCAATTGCAACCACTGCAGTGCCAAACAAGTGAAAATATAGATTGCATAAAAATACAGAGGAATGTTGATGCTGCAACAGCAGAGGAAGTGCATTACAGTGGCTGGTACTCTTCAGACGGAAATAGCAAATTGAAATAATTTCTGGTTGTCCTTCGCTGCTGTCCCTTGTGACTTAGAGAACCCAAGAACAAACTGTGGTGCTCT
>VZRS01000595.1:366109-407751 GCA_013398055.1 Ifrita kowaldi | reverse complement strand
TTTTTTTTTTTTTCCCTAAATGATTTCTTCCCCCATTTTCCCCTGAAGACAGTTACTGCATTTGTAACATTGAAGTTAAGAAAGGCAAGTGGTCATGGCAAAGATGACCAAGAGGAACCGAAGGAAAATCAGGCCATTTTTCTGGAATATAGGAATTTTGAACAGAGATTGAACTTTTGTAGAGCCTTGTAGCCAGCTCTCCTCTCAAACAAACCCAACGGTCCAAGGGGTTTGTACTGTATTTCCCTTTCTTCTTTGAGACCATGATAGAAAAAATAGTTCCTTAACTGTATCCACTGGCATTTTAAGACTAATAAATAATTCTTCACAGTCACTCAATCACTGCTAGTGTAGACTTGAAAAGGTAATTTATTTTGCAGATAGACACCCCTGACAGCACTCTGGAGGCCATCCTTTCCGACATAACCACTTTCAAGAAGCTGAGAATAAAACATCCTGCTTGACCAGGTTTTGATGTAGTGAAGCCACTCCTTGATAGAGAAATCTAATCTGTACTCTGGGGAGGGAGGGGGCCTCTGCCACTGTCCTTTCTCATGATGGTTTCCTGTCCTGTAACCAAGGAAAGGGTCAGTAACGTGCTGTCCAAGCTCATCACTTCATACATGTGCACCACTCAGGAAAGGAGAAACCCTGTGTTTGTTCGCTGTACCATGGGATGTGTTAACAGGAAATGGTGACTGAAGTAAACAAAGAGGAGTTAAATGCCTTTTTAATTTGTCAAAATCAGGAAACAAAGAAGAAACGATAAACAGTTTGGAACACCAGAGCTGGAGAAACGGATAGATTCTTGATGTGGGAATGATGGTGGGATAGAAAAGAGAAAAACTTAATTAATGGGGGAGAGCTGAGTGAGCAGACAGATTTTGGAGAAAAATAGATGACCTAGTTTGGTATCACAAAGCATAATTTTCATTTTAGCTGTGAGGCATTTAAATGGCTAACATTTCACAAAATGGGCTGTAGATCATACAGCTTTTCCTGAAGTCCATTGGTAGAAAAGTTTAAAAAGTGCTGTCTGTGTTGAAGAAAGTCTTTCAAGGACTTGGGCAGTACCTTTTGCTCTTTCTCTGCTTCTTTCCCTGCCTGAGGACAAAGTTCCAGCATTTCTTGGTGACGTGGTTGGAGTAGACCTTGCACAGCACTTGTGCTCCTCAAACATCAACATGGTCTTTGGGGCAAGATCGGGAAAATGTGTTAATAAGCATAGTGGCAGCTTGACTCTTGAAAAAAAATTTTTTTTCTTCTTTCTTTTCATATTGCAAACCAGATTACTCCATATTGAGAGATTAAAGTCTTCACTGGCGCAGCAAAGAGACTCTCACATGAATGAAAATAATTTATTTCTACGCGTTCTTCTTTTATCTGAGTAAATGAAGTTTAGGGAGATATAGTGCCTTATTTCATCAGGAATTTCCATTCCGAAGGGAAATGAAATAGAATAGGAATTGTGGTTCTAAATATCTAAGGTTACAACTTTGCTATGACTGGAGCTGTAACTCCCTGTTACGGCGGTGTTTGATCCCCTTCCCGGTTCCAAAGGCTGTCTGGGTTACTTAGATATATGTCTCACCATTAAAGCATTTTCCCCTTTTCTGTTTCTTATGGTAAATATGCTCTAGAAAGATTTTTTTTTTTAGAAACTCTTTTTGCAAAGTTTTAAAATAAAATTTACAGCTGGTGAGGAACATGGTTTTTACATACTGGACCTTATCATCTCAGTAACCAATTTTTCCTTATGTCTCAGAACTCTCATTAATTTTTCACAGGCTTGTGATGGATAGTTTTTATTTATTCACGTCTGAGGTTCTGTTGTGTGAAAAGGACTCATTTTATAACATTACATATTCATGGCTTGGGATAGATGGGATAAGGAACTTATTATTAATGTGTCACAGTGGGAAACTTACTCTGGGTTCATTTGTGAATCTTGTTAAATGTGGTGCGGTCAGCAGACAGTGCTGAAATTTTTGATACATTTTATTGGAGAAGGGCAAAGAGGTTCAGTGATGCTTCCTTATCTAAACAGCACAAGTGAAATGGTGCCTTTCTAAATGCATTTGAAACACTATATCAATAACACAAGGGTAGGAGCAAAGCATGCCTGAAGTACAGCAAAATCCGAACGGTGCTTTTTAGTAATGACTGTTTCCAGCCGCTATTTGGGTCTATTTAAATCCAGTTTGCTTAATTAAATCTTGTTTTACTTTTAGCAAAAACACAGGAGTTGCTTGCAGTGTAGTGAATTGACATCAGAGTATTGCAAAACTTGATTTCTAGCAGATAGGTTTGCCTGTAGGATTTGATTATGGCCATATTTCACTGAGATGCTTTTGCTGATGTACAGTGGGACTGGGCGAATTCTGAATGTGTGCATGCAAAGATGTTTGGAAATCAGTGAGCAGTCTGTGTATTGAACGTATGCAGCATACAAAATAAAAACTGAGGAGGTAAACTGTGCTGTAAACTATTTTAGAATTGGACCTGGTTTGAAAGAATGAAATATCCCTTTCATCAGGTCACAAAGATACTCATTTCCAAAGCAGACCATTTTGTACCACTGAAAATTTTAAAGTAGGGGCTTTGTCCTCTGTACTTATGTACTCAGAATTTATTTTTCAATTAAATGTTTCCATACTCATTTCTGTAGTTACAGAAATGGGCCCAGAGAGGAAGTCGGTAATTTAGCTCTACTTCTGACTCCCTGTTATTTATCACCTATTGTTACCTTTCTACTTACTTTATTATTGGAAATCTAGAAAGATGATTTTGTTAGGGTCTTTTTGAGTGTACTGCTCACTTTCTTACCAGAGCAGCTTGTGGATGAAGGTATTAAAGTTTACGATACCAGCAATTATTCAAATATTTCAGAATGTGCTATCAAAATCCAAATGAATTATAATTCCCTTTTGTTCTAAAACATTTTCTTTCTTTTGAAATGAATAATAAAATAGATGAAATAAATTTGAGCTACTTAAGTAGCTTGAGACGAGCAGGACAAGACAATTTATGACGGCCGTATTTTAAAAGAAAATTTTCAGTGATGTTAAATGTTGGCTTTATTAGCGATCCTACCAGTAGGTCAACAGTATTATGTTGTCATTTATAATAGAGGAGCTGGGCAGCGAGAAAACTGTAGTCTATTAAGAGTTTTGTGAGTGTGTGTGTGTGTATACAGTGAAATAATATCTAGTGTAATGTGAAGTGACAGTCAAAATTACAGCTTTTCTCTTGCCGCAAGGGTACTTCTCTGCCAAGTATAGTAATATTGTTGTAGCAGTGTTCAAGGTTGTCAGCAGTTCTTGGTTACTCTGCAGAGAGCCATAACTGTGTGTGGAAGCAAGGAGCTTCCTGTCAAGGGAGATACTATAATTTTGATATATATTTGTTGGTGCCAAACTGCAATTAAATAGGAGGCGTTGGAAGAGGTTTTATTTAGCCAACTCAAATTTGTTGATTAATTAGTTAAAACCAAAAAAAAAGGAAAAAAAAAAAAGGGAAAAAAAAGAAAAAATCCGAAAGGAAATCCTCCTCTTACACAAACATAGATTAAATTATGAATTTATCGGGTATTTGTCTGTGCTCAAAGTAGTCTGTTATTTTTATGGAATAAGCCTTATTTCTGCTCGTGGATCTGGGATTTTTGAGGATGTATAAGGCATGCTGCTTTTAGTTAAAATATTAGTTCTGAGGCTAATTATCTATCATAAAATTATTTTAAGGGGTAGTTGTAGACTTTAATTTTTTAGAGGTCAGCATGGAAACTGTTTCTTCTCAAAGCATGTTTTTTTCAGGATGTGCTTTTGTGTCAGGAAATCGACAAAATATTGTCACAAAAATGTGTATTATCATCCATATTGGAAGCAGTAAAGAATTTCTCCTATTTCCCGACGTTGAAAATGGTGAAAATGGTGTCAGCAGTTTTATTCAGCAGAAAACCATTTTTCTTGGTGATTAGATTAAACAAAATGAGGTGGAGGAGAGAGTTCCTTTGGAAAACATTGCTTTAAAGAAAATCAGGAACTCTGCTGCTGTCCTCCAGCAGAGTATTAGGGTATAAACATACTTCCATGATCTTATGACTTGAATGATGAAAATTTAGTGTTACGCTAATATAACTGGTTAAATAGTATCTAAAATATTGCTTAGCCAAAACCCTCAGTGGTTTTCATTGAGTATTTTTCAAGTGGAGCTGCCAAAGCACCTGGTGAGGTACTCCAGACCCTGCCCCTCCACTCCCTTCTTCCCTGATTTCACTGCTGTGCCAGTGAATGACTTGCCTTGTAAAATCGGCTGCTGCTCACAGCAAAGCAGAAGCCACAAAAGCTGACCCTGATTTTCAGATGGGTGTGTGAGGAAAGAGAAGATAATTAAAAAAATAAATCATGAGTAACTTTTCAATATTTTTCTTCTAACTATAGCTAAAATAAATTTCCAATGCTTTATGCTGTGGAAGTGAATTCAAAAGCAAGAAGCATCCTTTGAGTTCTTTTTCTCAAAGAAAATTGGAGTGGTCAGTGGGCACTTTGCACAACTGGCAATTGGTTGTTCCACTGTGGTCTCAAGGACTCTTGATTTATCCCAAAACACCCTGCAGGTGCAGGTTAACTTTTTCTGGAAATCCTGTGTATCTGATTTATAGAAACTGAGCATGGTCTGAAGTTCATGGATGTGTTGAAGAGCTCAGGTTCTGCTGGCGCACTCAGTAAGCTCCATGAGTAAATGTAAAATGTAGCTGTAGCATTTGTTACTGCACTGGGGCCCATCCTTAACCATGGGACACATCTCTGACCCCTGTGCAGAGGAGCTGTCCCAGTGCATTGTGATTGGCCATAGGACATAGGAAAGACTCTACAAAGAGAAATTTGTGAAATTACAGGAAATCCCTGCTTTATGGTGTTTCTCTCTGTGGCTTCCCACCTTGTTTTGACTAATGTTTCTCTTCTTATCATCACTGAAGCTTTTTTCTTTTTCTGGTGGAGGGCAGAAAGCCAAAATCTGAGCATGTTATCAGAGCTGATTTCCCCATTTTTTGTAAATATATCATTTACAGAGGTATCATAGGATGTTTTATCTCGCATCTTTTCAGAATTTCCTCAATCTGGCCAGCTGTCTGGTTTATGAACATCTAAAGTCTTTGTTTCTAGCTCTTTTGTTGCTACTAGAAATTTGGGTATTTTCCTGTGAAGTCTTATCTGTTTGGTGCAGGAGCCTTGGTGCTCAAGAGGTGATCACACAATATCTGTTTGTGCACGGAGCTGCACACACCAGTCGACACCTCACTCAGCATCCTTAACCTGAGTGGACTCAGCATCCTGTGAGTGACAAAGCAATTTACCAAGTGTAAATTCCTTCCCATCGCTGCCTTGATATGTTGGCTCTATTTTTTTTAATTGAATAAATATATTACGCAGCAGGGCAGATTATTTTCTTTGTGGCCTTGCTGTTGCAATTTGAGAACAGATACGATTTCCTTCAGCTGATGAAGAAAGCAACATCTGTTCTTGGTTTCCTGCAGCTTTCCTTCAGACAATGCATTTAGATGCACAATTTGAATTCCTTCCTAAGAAATAGAAAATTAAAACTTTGACCCCTCCTTCAAAGCGGTGGTTACACTGTGACAACAGTGGGTTGAGCTAAATTCAGCTATGTCAGGCAAGAACTATAAAAGTAGATAGATTGCCCTCTAAGCTTCACTTTATTGGATATTGTAATTGACATATAGTTGTCATTTATAATCATCTGTCCATTCCTGTGAGTTGGGAGCAGTAAAGTTAATTGTGGCTGCTCATTTGCATTAATCTCACCTCTGAAGGGTACAGTAACCCATTAATATCATGTCATGATGAATTATCACAAATAACATTGAACATATTGATTAATGATCTCTGAGATTTGTATCTCGTTAAAACATTTTGTTAGCTCTTTAAACTTTTAAGCAGACAGTCAATGTATGCGGGAGAGGTTTAGAGATCACCCACGAGGTGATGAAAAGTTATAGCACACATTTTGGGTCACTAATTAAAAATTGCTTAAACATTTCATATTCATTTTAAGAATGCTTTTTCTTTCTAAAGGTAGAGAGCTTGAAGGCTAATTGCAAGAATTGTCTTATTATTGTTCATTGTTTGTAAAGATAGTGATTTGTATTGGAGTTGGGATGACACAGGGAAATAAAAAGAGTAATCAGACTTAGAAACTGCCATTATTTCTGTTTCTACTCTATAACAAGAATCATGTTCAGAGCAGCATATGTTTGTTGTGCTTTGTTAAAAAACATAGTTTCCTTCTATTTACGTTTTTTTCTTAATGCAAAACTTCCCTTGCTGCTTTAGCACTTGAAGTCACTTGATTTTTTTCCCTCCTGTTCTTTTTTTATGAATACAGATACATACAGGAGGCTGAATGAAATCTCATCCAGTGGGTGGCCATGTAATTTGAAATAGCTGATAATTAAATATTTTGCCATTTAGATTATTACCTGCTTAAATTTCTGTAAGCTAAGAAGCACAAAGACTTCAGGGAGGCAAGGGAATTTACATCATGGTTCAGGAAGGTGACTTGGCAGGACAGAAGTGACTCCTTTGCATATCTGAGTGTTGTGTTTTGAGAGTCTGGGAAATATGTAATGTTTTAAATCATTCAGCAGTCCGTCTTATTGTAAAGGTTTCTTTGTCTCCTTCCACATGAAGTTGCTGTATTTGAGTTGGTCATTTTAAATAAATAATAACTCTAGTGGGCCCTAGTTCTATATTCAAGACACTGTTTTCCCTTTCCTCTCTCTGCAGTAAGCTGCCAGTAGTAGTTATTTGAGCGGATACCACTCATCATCATAATAATAATTTATTAAAATTATTTGAATATTCTTGGTATTGTATTTCCCAGTTCTTTTTCTCAAGTCTGAGGAGATGACTCACATACACAGAATATTTTGGGTTAGAGCTGTTTTGTGTTTTCAGTCTATCTCATTCTTTTACACTGGGAGGAAATAAGGAATGAGTCTGGGTTTTATACTTCTGATAACATTGTTGGTCGCTCTCTAGAACTAATCCTCACCTTTTTCTTCTAATTACTGCCCTTGGTGCCTCAGATGAAGTTCATACACTCTGCCAAATGTTGAAATAAGCTAGTTTTGTAGAGGAGACTAATGTGAAGATTAGAGCAAGAAAAATCATCCTTTCTAACTTGAAGATATGATATGGCAAATCTTCACAGGTGTGCCATGACTTCTGCTGCTCTGGGCGTGTTCAGTGGCCAAAGGTATCACGTCTCCTTTCCCCAGGCTGGGATTTTTGTGTGTGAACTAACACAATTTTAACTTATTTGCTAGCTTTTCAGCCCAGCCCGTACAATCTTCTTTCAGTAATTCCTGGGAGTCCTCTTCCTTGGCACACGAGGCTGTAGAGTCAAGGATTATATTCTAGCTATAATTTATGATTAACTAGATTTATGGCTGAGATCCCAAAACAGCCTCAGTACTGTGGCCTGAAGAATTAAAGCCAAAATGGAGACTATCATTCTGAATTGTTTGCTTCTCTGGATTTCGGGAAAACTCTTAGTTGTATTTGAGAAACAAAACCAAATCCCAAATCCAAACCAAATACAATTTGCAGTTGTGTAACAATTCAATTTCTTAGTAAGGAATTTAGCACTAAAACACATGAAGTCCTCAGCCTTTATAGCACTGAACTATTTAATTTAAACCCTATTGTCACCTAAAGCCGATGCAGTGAATAATGCATATTAGACCCTCTCTCTGCTCATACAGCCCCTTCCCTCTGCCAAACAGAGAGTGGTGGGGGGAACACACAATTAGGGTTCATTTTCACCCATGGTATTAATCCTTACTCATTTTAAAAACCTGCTAACGGAAATATTTCCATTCAGCTCATTAATCAATTGTGATTTTCATTCCCTTGTTTTGTAAAAGCTGTTGCAATAAATACTTTTTTTCACAAAGCGAAAATCTAAGAGATGGATGCAGCAAGCGTAATTAATAGCACCCAGTTACAGAAGATCAGCAAGTTTGTGAGATTCACATGCTGCTTTACCATATGGCTGCCCAGTAGGCGAAAAATTTGATTAATGTTTTGAAGTAGGTTTTTTTCAGCAAATATTACAGCCCCAGATGAGGAATTTTACTTTCGAGTATTGTTAGACTTTACTAAAATAACAGATCTTTTGATTTAAAGCTAAATAATATTTTGATCTCATGAAATCTCCACATGCAGAAGAATTACTGTCCTGCTGTATAAAGAATGGACCCTATAACTTGTTTATAATTCAGCCAATAATGGTCAAATTTTTGTTTAATCTTAGTTTTTCGTAAGTTAGTTGATTTAAGATACCAGAACAGGTGCGTGGGTTTTGTATCAAGGATTTCCCCATCAAAACTAGATCTATAACAAAACTGATTCATTCTAACTTGTCATGCTGTTTTTCTTTATACTCCTTATGTAAAATAATCAAAGTTAAGCAGTTGGCTAATGAGAATCACAAACTAACGTGTGGTCTCTTCACTGAAACATTATTGTAAAAGATGGTATAAAAGCAAAGCTCTACAATGTATTCATTTTGCTTTTAAGTAAGTAATAGTTGTAATAATTGCAATTAGTACTTAATTTATTGAGCCCCCCCAAAATGTTTGCCTGAAATGAAAAATATTTACAGAAATGCATCCAAAGAACATCAAGACCTAGGATCGAGTGCTCTCATGCAAAGCTGACACACAGCAGGAAGTTTTGCTTTTCTCACAAATTCTCAGTTTAATACAAGGAACATCAGCAGCTGGTAAAGAACAGATCCGGGGTGCTGAGCTGAAATGGAGTGGAGAGCAGCTTTGAGGGGAAGTCTTGCTGAGCTTCCAGAATGCTGAAGACAAAGCATTACCTAACGCTACTTTGCCACTTTGGTTTCTTCTAATTGCTTCAGGTAATGCTGAGGTTCAGAGTCTGGTGGGGTGATGCTAAGGCTGAAAGATGAGAATTTCTGTGTTTAAAAAAAAGTACCTTTTTGCAGTTTTTGCAGTTATATAATTGAAAAAAAAAGCAGTGATTGTTTGTAAGGGTGTGCTACATGAAAGAATAATAATCCCGATTCTGTACATATCCCCAGATCAGAGATCCTGGCACAAAGTGCTTCTCTAAATTGCTAATTTCGGGGCATGGAGTGGGAGCTCAAAACTAACAATAAAATAAAGCTCAATAAAAATAAAAGTTTAAAAAAAAACTTTAAAATAAAAAGGTTGTTTGAACCAAAAATTTTCCTCTTTGACAGCTCTAGGCAGTGCATGACCAGAGGGGTTGTCCAGCTGTGTTAGTCACTGGTGGTAAACATCAGAGGTAGGAAACCAGCCTATGAAGTTTTTTTTTAAGACAATTTTAAAATGAGGCATAGCTGAGGTAGTGAAATGGTGGTTATTAGTTCTGGAGAATACAAATGTCACAACAATTTGTGCTTTAGATTCACAGACAGCTAATAGATGACAGAGCCATGTGAACAAATCCATACCTTTAATATAGAAGGATGGATTAAATTGTTTTATTCTTTTGAGACAGGATAGTTAATTAATTGATACAGGCTTCCCAGGCTTGCACTGTTTGAAGATTGCCTCTGGAAATTTGTTTTCTGTAATATTATCAATTTTTCTGCAAATTGCAGAAAGTATAAATATTTTTTTTAGGGCATTTTTGACGTACTGTCTTTTTTCTTGTCTATATCAATTATTCTCGTCAGTGATTTACTTCTAATAAGAGCACATTTTATGCTATAAATTAATGTAAAATGTACCAGTGTTTCCCTTAACCTGTGACTAAATTACATGCTGATGTTAAGATATTCTATTATGTGCTCATTAAAATGTGGTGAAATCAGTATTTTCGTATTTAATTTTCTTCGTTCTTGGTTTTCATTGGATTATCTAAGAAATAAGCAGAGTTTTCAAATATTTTAGTGGTGGGACTAAATCTTTAATTGATAATGCCTGCAAAAGAAGGTCACTGGAAGCTGCTTGAATAAATTATACCATTGGATGCAAATATGACTTGATCTGAAGAAATGGGGGGTGCTGGGGGCGTTATTGGAATTCTCGCCCGTTGCTTGGCTTTTTAATTCCGTAAATAAAGGAAAGTGTTGGCTCTGCTCTGTGCCGGCCGTTTCCTGCCAGTGCTCACATTTTTAACTGTTCCTGAGCTGCTGTTCTGCTCAAGGCTGTGGGCAGCTCTGTGAGGGGCTGTCTGTACGAAGAGGCTGTAGAGTGGTCACTCTAAAAGGCTCCTTTGAGTAGTACTTTGAATTTTAAATCACACACATAATTCAAAGGTAATCTAACTTTCAGTGTTGGTCTTTAGTCCGTTCAGTTAAATGGAGAAAAATGACTGACATAAGGAATGAGTTATTGATTTATTGTAGGAAAATGACTTCTGTAATATAGGAAGTATGGTAAAAGGAACAGCTTAATTATTTAGGGGACACCACTGAAAAAAGTGCTTTTGCAGCACTGCAGATTGTCTAAATAGGAGTTGTACAGCCCAGGTTTTTAATTATTCTTTCTTAAAGACAAATTGTAGTGGCTTATTTTTTTTTCCCCTCATAAGTTGGACTCATCTGGTTGTTTAAAATAGTTTTGTACTTGTGCAGTTGATGCAGAAAATCGGGCAATCAAATGATTTTCTTCTTAACCCTAAAGGCACGTCAGCTTTTAACTGGTGTTTCTCAGTTATCTGCATTTTGTTTATGCTTTGTGGAATTTTGCTGTCTGGGGGCTGGACAAAAAAGAAACATTCTCTGCAAGTTATTCTGAAGCCCTTTGTTTTAGTAGGTGACATGAACTTTTAAAATGTGAATTTATCAAATAAATATATGTGGCAGTTTGTACGAGCAAAATTTTTAAAATACGGTATTTGATGATTTATAAAATATCAGATAAGATATTTGCTTTGGCTTTTTCCATATGTTTTTGCCTTTGATTTAGTGCTATTCTTTGCAGAAGGACAACAGTATCATGTTATTTTGACTGCAGCTCACAATTTTTGGCAGCATCTCAGATAAACAGAATATTTGTGGCTAATTGGTTGAACATGTTCAACAATTATAATTATATTAAAACCGTGATGTGTTTGAACATTTGCCCACTGTGGGCTGCTAATATGTGCTAACTTAAATTCCTGTCTGTGACTGGAGCTGGCTTGTAACTGGTTTTATTGGAAATATGTGCAAAGTACAAAAGGCACATCTAATAAGAGTGTTTAGGAGTTTGCCACTGTGTTCAGTACATAGGTGCTTATTTTTAGAGGTTCAGAATTCAGTCTTAAAATTTCCTGTCCTCTTGACATTATGTATCTAAACTTCCAGTGTTGCTGAAAAGAAAAGGAGTCAATATTATTTTTATGGAGTAAATTTTCAGGAATACTAGTTTGCCTTTCTATCAAAGATTTCCAAGTTAAATAAAGAATTGGAAGCTTCTTCACTTCTGATGTTTTAAGTCCAAAACATGTGAATTGTATTTGCTACTGCACTTTAAGACAATGGCAATAGGCTGACTACATTGTGAATACAGATATACAATACAATGCAATATAGACGTTGAATTCTGAGTGGTAGTGGAATTTTGGATGCAGTCCGATGTATTTTTCAGTGCATAATTCCCTATTTTTGTTTCCTTTTGGTTTTTAGTTTTTTTTTTAAACTTCCAAACAGATGTCCCAGTCTAGTCTTGCTCCTAGAGTTGTTAGCTCTTATTGTAGAGTAGGTAAATAGTGCTGGGTTTGACTAAAAAGCCTTGCCACTCGATTACCTGAAGAATCACCATTGTTTTGTGTGAATGATACCCTGCAGCTCTAAAAAATAGAGGCAATTATGCTTGCAGCCCCTTGTTTTAATTGAGTGAGGCATAATGACTTCTCTTCTATAATGCTCCATGGACTCGAAGCTGCGCATGAGAGGCTCCCCGGGGACCTGCGGCGTAGCCTTTCCCAAGCACATGTTTTTGGGGGAAAGTAGCTGAATGGAGGGGTCAGCCAGAGGCTGAAGCTGGCACAGCAGGAACCAAGAAGCAGAACCAGCTCTGTCACTGATGACAGTGACATCAGCTTGTTCTCTGGTTGCTTTCAGGATTTTGTCTCTTGTGCTGGCTGGGGTTGAGCTCCAACCTCTGTGTTCTTCACTCCTTCTCTTGTCATGTTTCTCCACCTCAGCAGTTCCCCTCCCTCTTTCTGTTTCATATTGCAAAAAGGTCTTTCTGTTCATATGTTCACATGCTAAACATTTTCTTATCTTCTGCCTGTTTTTTTTTTTTTCTTTTATTAATTTAGATACAAAGATATTTAGGGCATGGGTTCTTGTTTATGTTTCTGCCCTCAGAGAGCCTGCACTTTGTCCCTTGAAAACCAAATTAATTTAATGCAGTAATTTCTTTTTTCTGTTCCTGAGCTTCCATATCTCTAAAATTAATCTGCTTTTGCTCATGGCCCTAGTAAAATGCTTTGAAAGATACTATAAGAAAAAAAGAAAACCACTAGACAGCAATTTAACTGCAGTATAGCATACGGAATAAGTAATGGGTTATTCTCCATTTTCTACAGGTTAAGCAAGGCCTTCTCAGATCTGAACTTCTCTCCATTCCCTGGGGTTTGGCAGCCAGATGTGTTTGCGCTGGGAAGGTGCCTGCCCGTGCTGGGCAGGGTGTGCTGGGGACTGCACAACTGGAAGCCCACAGAGAAAACTGTGCCCAGCTGCCACAAAGCGCCCAAAGTAATGAAATGCTGCAAAAAAGTCACTAGTAAAGAGCTGAATTGTGTCTGCTTTGTTGATGTGAGGGACTTGCGAGGAAAATCCAGACCTTGTGATGGAGTGAGGGAAAACTGGGGCGGCACTGGTGAGGGCTGGGATAGAAATGGAGAATAATTCCTATGGAGTGACATCCCTGGCGATAATAAGTGGTTTTGGGGGGAAAGCAGTTGATGGTGATCTCTGATGGAGGCCACCAAATCCCACCAGCTGTCTCCCAATTAACCAAATCTGACTTTCCTTTGGTAGGATTGATTTTAATGGCATTCAGTGCTTCTGAGCTAGGTGCTTCTTGGAAAATTGGCTTGACAGTCTTCAGAGAAGTCAACCTTGTAACTCTCATCTTAAATTTTTGCTCTCCAAAGCAAAAACTTTTTCTGAAATGGACAACTGGGGAGAGCTGTCAAGGAGCAGAATGAAGGGTTGCCTCAAAAAGCAATATTTAATTGGTACTGATTCAGTAACAGGATGGAAAACATGGTGCATGGTGGAACCTGCACGGAGCAAAAGCTGTGCAAACATTTCCCTTGACCAAGTTAGTCTCAATTTCTTGTGAGAGTTAATTCCTCATGATCTTGGATCATATGACTAATGTCTGTCTCAGAGTGTGGCTGAATTAAATAGTTCAGGATTACCTGTTCAAGCAGACTCTCTGCTCTGCAAGTCTGTACTTCAGTAGTAATTTGCTGGTTTTTTCATTTTCTTTTCTTTTTTGACTGCTGATATAAAAATATAACTTTCTCTTATTATTTTAATCTTTGCTTTTCTTCCTGCATGGATCATTTATTTGTGAACTGGTTATTTCAGTAAGGGCTCAAAGGTAATTTCATGGTTTATAGAATTTATATCTGAGGGTTTAATGAGGAAAACATATTGTTTTCTAACACATGAAATAGAGAGTCTTTCATTATACTTTTATTTTCCCTCTCTAATATTACATGTATATCAAGTTCAAAGCCTTGAATACACCTAAGTATAAAATTATTCCTTTCCTACACATGGGAAATATGAATGTTTGCGACTCAAAAATCAACACACACAGACTTAGGAGGTGATTTCATTTTAATGAATCTACATGATATAAATGAACTACTCTTCTGTTTGTGAGTTGTGCTAGAGTATACATTGGAAAATACAATAACAGTATATTACTTTTCTGTGATTTAGGTTAGGAATTAATGCATTCAAATGAATTTAAGAGCCTTGGGTATAATTCATACAGGATGCAAGTCCCTCAGTAGACCTCTCATGAACATTATCAGATTCAATACAGTTTGCATGGTCAAACAGATTAATATTTGACCAACCCCCTCCTTTTGCCATTTATTAAACTCCAGAATCTCTTTGAATGGCTTTCTTCTTGTTATTCCGTGTGAGGAAAAAGAAGCAAAGACAAGGTTTTTGTCAGGTATATCAATTTGTTAAAATGCCCTGTTTTCAGCTGAGTTTAGTTATGGTAGATCAGGATGGAAATAAGGCTGCAAAATATCAAATTTCCTTTTTTTCTTTTCTAGGCACGTTTTCTGAAAGCTTTCACTTTTATCTAGTGCAGATGTCTGAATGCCCTTTCACTCCACATCAGAGTCATTACCCACTCTATGGATGGCGCTTGCTGTATGGCTCCTGCCTTCGATTAACAATTGTGGAAAGTGGAGGATGCTCTCAGCATCAGTTTGATCTTTTGATGGATCAACACCTTTGCTGGGCTGCCTCCTGAAGTACTTAAAATATATCTGACTCCCTCTTCCTGATATTTTAGCAATTTTACATCCTGTGTTAATTATACCATAAAGCGTAAAATCTATTAGCGATTTTCAGAAAGTGTTATGCTTAGAAGGCTTTTGAGCACTTGGGACTGATTCTGGTGTGATGAAAACATCCTTTAAAATAGCTTCTAAGTTCTGAGATACAGCAGGAACTAATTCTGCTTCCTTGCAGTGAAGGTTTGAAAGGATTGTGCTGTTAAGTACCAAAAACCCGTAAAATGTATCCAATACTTTGAGCCGTCTCTCAGGGAAGCTTAAATACAGATTTTTACACTGGAGGGGAGTAAGTATTGTAGTAAGTACTCTGCAATAGCAATGCCCTTGTGTTGCTGATTTATCAAAAGGTCGTTGGAGCATCCGAAGTTCTACGAAAGTGAGTGTTGTGTATGCTGGAATTGATGTCTCTGGGTGTCCTCTGTCATTGTTTGCCATGTTACCCTTCAAGTATTCTTACTGTAGCAGAGCTAAGTAAAGCCCCCAGGAAACTGCTTGTGCTACATTGCCAGGGAAATCAGGCCAGGAACAGGCACATGGGCTGTGCCAAGTTATTCAGTCTCAGATAAGTAGGCTTATGGATGTGTGACATGGAGTAGGCGATTGACTTTGCCCATGACAAGTTCAGCCAGGTTTACAAGGCTTTAAGTTCCCCAAATGTCGTGGGATTGACAGGTCTCCACTGACTGTACCCAAGTTCTGAAAACACAAACACTCTCCTCTATTGCTGTGCTTTTTACTGTTTTAACCTCCAATTAGTCTCTATAATAAAACTCTACAAATACAAACATCTCTCAGGTTCCTTTGGTGATAATTTCACTGTGTGTAAATGAACACTTTGCTGTTCCATTTCATATACTCTTTATAAACAAAATTGCAGAATTGTTTATTAAAATCTTTGCTGTGGAAAGCAGAAATAACGATGTATGGTGCACTTCCTGAGAGAACCAAAGAAAACATTCAGGAACTTAATTTCTTAAAATGCTGTTGAACAGTGAACAAACATACATCTATGCCTGTATTTTGTCTTTAAATGTAGTTATAGTCCTTGTCTCTTGCTGGTTAGGAAGCATTTATATCGTGATAGCATGGAAAGAGTCCAAGGACAAGTGAAGGCCAGTACTAAGAGTGAGTATCTTAAAAGCTGGAGCTCATTCTCATTGTTATTGTTTTGTTTTTGCAGAGAGGAGGGCTCTGCAGGTTTTCAAGCCATCCCAGAAGCCCAGAGATCAGAACGTGTTTCCATTTCTTCTTGTTGCTGGATGTGATTGATCACCCCAAGAGGGAGAAAGGAACAGTAGATGTACAGTGCTCATCCTGGGCAACTCTAGAAAGCTCTGTGCTGTGTGGGAGATGTATTCTTCTCAGAGGGCTTCCTGTTTGATTGGGTTTTGGTTCTTTTTTTAGGATTGCAGCCTCTTGCTT
Organism: Ifrita kowaldi; assembly: GCA_013398055.1. NCBI lineage: Eukaryota > Metazoa > Chordata > Aves > Passeriformes > Cinclosomatidae > Ifrita > Ifrita kowaldi. The sequence continues at coordinate 391,762 of VZRS01000595.1, read as the reverse complement.
ATGGAGCTTTCATGATGATTTAGTGCTTATAAGACATCACTGAATATCAAGGAAGCCTTAATAAATCTGAATTGGTCTCAGTGTGGATGGAAATGAAGATGTGTTTTTATTTTGTGTTGGGATGATAGAATGAATTATATCAGAAAACTGACTCCTAGAAGAGCTGGGAATTCAGCGAAAGAATACAACAGCCAGGAAGGCACACTAAGCCCCAGAGAAGATTTTTGCTGAGAAAGAGCAGCGCTGGTGGTGTGTTATGTTAATGTTTGGAAGGCGTACCAGTGCTACTGCCAGGGCACAGCAGGAGCAGGGAGGGTGAGCCCGAAGCCAAGGGCACCAGGGCTCAGCAGTGCAGCAACTCCTGAGCAGGATGGGGATAATGAGTTGCCTGAACAGTCCCAGCAAAGGCAAGAGGGTGTCTCAGGTCATCCAGGTAGGAGCAGCAGGATGTGGGGCCAGAGACAGGGCTGGAGATGAGGCTTGAGCAGACGTACAAGGACCATCTGGAAGACAGGGCTCGAGACAGGTGCACCTGTGACAGGGCTCAGGGAAGGGCAGAAGGGCCAAAATGTCAGGAGTGTGGATGGAGCTCGGGGAGCACAGAGAAAGAGGGTGCATTTGGGGAGTTTACAGGGGAGACTGCACAGGGTGCTGAAATCTGTGGCAGCAAGACCTGTCATCAGTGATCTGGGATGAGAAAAATAAGTTTCCAGTGAAAAGTAACTTTGAGATTTCAAGCTTCACAGCAGGGATAAATTCTGATATACTCACTTGCCTTTAAGAGAATCTCATTCTAGTTAGTCCCTCTGATTTCAGAATAATACTTCTGTCTGTAGTCTCAGCTGTAGTACTTTGACATGTATCACCACATTTTTATGGGAAAATCATTTGTTTTTATTGTAACTTTTAAATTTTATTTTTCATTAAACCCGTTTTATTGACTTTAGAAACGGATTTTAGCAATAGCAGTGTAAATCCAGAGGAAGTGAATTTATGCTGTTTTATACCAGTAAGCATAATCTGGCACACACTTAAAAGAAAAAAAAAAGTTGAAATTGTATAGTCAGCAGTCAAAGCTTCTTGTTAGAAAATTCTCGATCTGTAAGAGTGCTATTGATAAAGGAGCTAAAAACCTCAAAATTGATTTATTTGTTATCAGCTCAATACAGTTTGTCTGAACACTGAACTTGCTTTTTTGTTCTTCCATGTGATAAATGTATTTGCCTATGTTGTAAAATCTAAGCTGAGATAAGCTTCCGTACAAGCTTAGTATAGGACTGGAAACCAGGACTTCCAGAATTTTACCTCTTGCTTCTGTCAGGAAATGAAGTTGTGACCTTAAGTGACCTCTTAGGTCTCCTTTGTAGGGAAAGCTGAATTCTGTTTGCAGTTTATTTAGAAGTCACTGGGAATTCAGCATCTTATGAGATGAGATCTTTCCAGGATTGATATATTTTGTTTCCGCAATTGTAAATTGAGAAAAATACAGTCTTCTGGACAGTCTAGTTATGTACTAAGAGTCCTTAGTACAGGCTGTGTAGCTGCAATGAACTGCCTACTCCAGGCATGCAAATTCGGAATTAATGAGGACTAGAAGTTTGGAGTATTCCAGGCTTTATGGTTTTTCCTTTTTGCTGAATTTTATAGTTACTTGAATTACTTGTTTTGTCACACTTAATTTATCATTTTAATTTCAGGGAATGTTTTGACAGTAAATGTTTGTAAAGCAGCTAAATATATATTTACTGGAAAGGCTAAAGAAGTACAAGGAGCATTCTTATTTTCCTGTTAGTTCTGTGGTATAAAAGAGACTGAAAAGTGTGGTTTGGTCTTTGCACGGAGTGTACAAGTTCCTTGCCTACCGTGTTTATTCTTCCTATGATGTAGTTTAGGGTTTTTCCTTCCTTGCATTATTTCCTGCCTGTGCCTCACAAGGAGTAAGAATTCAAGAATACAGCAGGGCTGAAGGGTGGGCACCTGTTTATGACCACAGATGACTTGTTTGAAGTCTTATCAGTTGTAACATTTAACGATGCAAGGCCTTGGGTTTTTTGCCCCTTGTTTTTAAACCAATGCTTTAAAAGGCGAGTTGTGCTGTATTTATTTTTTTAAATTGTATGTTCTACTTTTTGCACACAGTAGCATTCACTTAGTTTATACCATAAGTGACCTAGTTTGCATTTTCTTTCAACTCTATAAATTACCCTATGTTTTTCTGCTGGTATCAAGGTTTCCTGCTAGTCCTGAAAAATTAGGTTTTAACTTTTTTCTCCCTTCTAGCCGAATAGACATAAAGAAGGATGAGAAGACAGGAATCGTGAGTGGATTTGTGGTTTCTTGGAGGCAGATTGTATTCCTCTATGTGCTATTTCTTTAGCTTTTGATGAAGTTATTTCATTCATCTCTGCTATGACTTTGCTACTTTTGAAATGCCTGATGTGCATAGATTGTTCTTGTGCAGATGCTCTGCCTGGAATTCTTCAAGCAAGTAACTAGATAAAGGAGAAATATTTTGTAAATGCATTAGGTGTGTGTCATTTCCCATATTCACAATGACAATTGAGTAGTGAAGAGCAGGCTGGACTTCAGTCCACTTTTTCCCTATGTTTCTTTGAATGAGTAAAATGCCCAAACTGTAAATTTCTGCATGCTCTGATCAGGATTTTGATTTCTAAGTTAAAATTACCTGACCCTAATCCTTGTCATTGCTCTCGCTGTGCCTCCAGTACGCAGTTCAGGTGCTGGAAAGGAAGTTTGTATGTTTGTGGACTACTGGTCTTAAAAGCAGGAAACCAATTTTATATCCTTTACATGATAGATATTGAATCGATAAAGCATCAACCTAAGGTTACACTTGATGTCTCCAGTGAGAAGACAATAAATCATGTTATGTGCATACAGGTATATTGACTCAATTTCTTTGGGCTGCCTATGCAAAACTGAAGGTGATTGAAACGAAACCATTAGAATAAAAGTCTTGTAATGGCAGGTATAAAGCCATTTAATCCACTTCTTATGATTTGAAGTTTTAGTATTAAAAATCTAAGTACAACATTTAAATCAAATTGAAAATCCATTCAGGTCCTGTGCCCTGTCTCAAATAATGGTCAGTGGCAGATGGCTAAAGAGGGGCAATAACAGAACTTGTGCAGAATGATTTCTCCCTTGTTGTACCCTTCTGGTCTTCAGCAATTAACAGTTTGGGTACTTTTGTAGCTGGACACTGCACCCACATAAAGAATTTAATATGCACCAGTAGACTTATCTTAGGTAAACTTGTTAGTTTTCATTTTCAACCTGTTTGGCTTTTGCAATGAAGTTTTGCACATATATATTGGGGAGAAAGGGTCTGACTCATGCTGGAATGGGTGGGTAAAGGAAATGGTCCATTTGTGCTTTATGTCTTTGTCATTGAGTACTTTCTGAGGATGAAAAGCCTGATGGTTGTCAGTCCTTTTATGTCTTGATTTGCTTGGGGTGAGGATGTGTAGGTCTGGCAACACGGAGTATTTTTATTTCTGTCTGGTGGCCTCAAAGAAGGACCATCTGAGAATGAAGATGGAGTTACTGATACAGCATGTCTATCAGTAATAGTGTATTTTTTTTCCTTGAAATTTTCATATCTCAACACCAAAAAAGTCATCAATATGGATAACTAAATTGAGCTGATTCAAGATGAAAGGTTGCTGCTGTATCATTAACAACAAGCAGCTGAAGAAGGTTTTATAATGCTGCACTGCATTGCCGAGAATCATTTTGTTCTTGTTTTAGCGTTGGCTATCCTTTGTAGCAACTGGACTTGGCCTGGCTGGACAGCCAGCTGCTCTATTGCAGGTATTGAAATACTGCTTGAAGAGCTAGTTTTGCTTCTAATAAATGTAAAAATATATGGAGGATGGGGGTGTGGGTCGGAAAACCACTTTGAACCCTGTTTAGATAATGGAACACGACAGTTTACATTTTCTTAACCACAAGATAGCCTTGACATACAGCGTGTTCTCACACAGAGAATAAGGCGGAAGCCTTGCTCAGATGGGTCTGGAAAGCACATGTGCAAGGAGAGACATTCCTTGCTTATCCCTGTGCCCCTCTGAAAGCCTGATTGCACCCTCACAGCTGGGATTTTTCCATGAACGTGTTCTGAAGGAAAAGGCACATGTTTGAGTGTTATGTGTGCCGGGAGTTTTACTTCTGAACTGGAATGAAAATGATCACTGCTTTCCTCTCCAAATGAGAACAATGGTATTTTGTTCTGGCATTTTAAGTATCAAAGTATGATATTTTGTTAGAGTTCAATTTTCTGCAAAATCTTTCTTCTTTGTTACTGCACCCCTCCAAAATACACTTTTTTTACTAGGTAGTCATTATTTATCATTCATTTGTATAACTACTCACTCTTTTCATGTGAGCCATTTCTGACTCCTTATGTTTAGATGCTCAGCTTAAGTACTGAACAGAGAAGTTATGAGCACCACACCTCACCACTCTGAGGACAACACTGATTAAACACACCTTAGCTGTGAAATTCTGAGCTGTGTTTAGGTAGCCTCCTCTGGGTTTATTCTGTGCTTTTGTCTCACATCAGGTATAATTTTTTAATGTGAATCAGTAAGGTTTGTAAATGATTTTGGCCATCATGTGCGGGTGCTGTGAACAATTTAAACTTCTCAAGTTGCTTTACTAACTTAATCTGTTAGGATATACCTTGTATTGCTTACTGCTGTTTGACTGACCAGCTAGAGGAATTTTGGGGTGAAAGAGAAAAAAATTTTTTCAAGCACTTTCTATCACAGGATCCATGAAGACCTCTTACACTTTGTCTCTTGAATGTTCTGAATGATGGAGCATGTCAGAACAGCAGAATCAGGCGGGGTTGTGTTACCCCAACTGCCCCATTCCCTGCTCTCCAGAATTGCTCTTTTCTTGCCCCACGGGCTCGCGTGGTGCCCATCAACTCCACATCTGGACCACAGCTGCTGGTTTAGCAACAGTTATAAATTATTTTAAAGGGATGGGGAATTTTATTTAAAAAGAGTAATAGCTAAATATAATCTAAGTTAGAATTCATATAAAAAATTGCAAGTTGTATAGGTAAATAATAACATAATTATCAAAAAGCTATGTATAAACAAGATCCTTGGTATCAGTGTATATTTAATTCACGCACTATAGTCATTCAGGGGTTGTTCTTTGACTGTAAAATGTTACGCATAGAGACTTGTAATTGAAAACTTTAGGATATGATTTGTAGTTGGAGGAATAAAACTAAATTGCAATTTTTCCTAAATTGAATATGCCACTGTCTTACACGTCTCAGCCTTTCTGACCTGGCCTTGCATGATGCTTCTTGACTTCCTGTCCTGCTGTCATTTTCTTTCATATTGGTCTGGCACTTAGTCTCACTGGAATCAATAAGGTTGCTCCCATGCAAGTGTTGAATAAATAATTGATTAAGGAGATACTACACTTGTCACATCTTTTCCTAGCAAAGGTAGCTAACGTAACTGTTCTTTTAAAAAACTTCTGTTCTTTCCTTTTACTGATTATCCCTCACTTCTTCCGCTGAACAAGCAGAGCATGGTATCTACCAGGTAATCTGATTGATGTGAGCTGGAATCTTTGTAAAGTGGTGACATCACTCAGTGTGTACAACAATTGGGAGAAGTGGCTAGTCTGCAACTGTGTAGCTCAAACCAAATCACTTTGTAGTATTTCTCTCTGTTTCCCTTCTAAAAACTTTAACCTGCTCAGTTTTAAAAGCTGTCATCCAGAATGGCAAAGCACACTTGGGTGTTGGTCACTAACCCTGACTGCTGTGCTCATCAAATTCTAAATGAAATATTAAATAATTTGTTCCTACACAAAGCCAGATAGAACATGGCAGATGAAGTGGTATCTCTTGATATGAATAGTCCCAGTGAAGTTTGCCTGACTGCGTGGCTGGGTTTTGTGTATTTAGAATTACAGTGAAAGTAGAACCATTTCTTGACAGCCATTGTGTATTGTGACATCTGAAATTGAAGCAGGCACTTCTAAATTTTCTGCACATCTCCTCAACTCAAAGGTTTATTATAGCTCCTACTATGTTATGGTAGTATTAAACTGCAGTGAACTTTCTGTAATGGGAATGCACTTAACACTGAAGACAGATGTAGGATTTCTGTAGGAGATGGAAAATAAGATATCCCAGGCAAATAAATACCTGATGACTGTGCCCGTTGCAGTCACTCTTACCAGTGTGATTAACCTTTTTATCTTCAATTACATTCCTAAGTGATACAATTTGTTCCAGTAAAATAGTGTGTAGAGCCAGTCTTGTTCAATATTTCCCACAAATACATTGACTCGCTGTTTTGGTTTATGAAATCCTTTCTATTGTTGTGGTTCAGTGACAAGAGAGATGAGGTAATTACAGAGCAGTTTGCCCACTGGTTTCTCTCCAGTGCATAGCTGTAGTCAATGCTGTTAGACCACTCAAATACACAATTGTCAAAAAAAGTAAGGAAAAAAGGCTCAAATAGCTTTACCAGAATTTACTTTGGTGCTGCAGAAGTTACAACATGCATTTTATGTCATCCTACGTGTTGCTACGTTTGTTTTGAAGTAATGTTTCATTATTTCTATTGTATGATTAAATATTGAGAGTATTACTTTTCCAATTGTTCTACTCCAGTATTTAATGAGTGCAATTAAATGGAAAAATTGCCTTTTTAACTGATGGTAGTCTATTAATGTCTCTGTCTGTTCAGAAAAGAAAAGAAGTGAATTATTAGAATGACAAATGAGTCAAAGTTACCACGGTGATGGAGAGGTGCGATTCCCCTCCACATAATCTTCAATTAGTGATCTTTGTAAGAGGATGTTTTTCAAAAGGGTAATAGAGAAGTAATGAGATCAGAAGGAGGTCAAACCCAGCCTTCTTCGTTTGGCAGTTTGATTAATTTATTTCTCCTTCTTGCAGATTGCTGTAAGGGGCTTTTGGCACCTGGTGTTTTCCATGGGACTCTCATTGAAGTGACTGCTTATGAGAGTCTTTTGTGTATCCAAGAATGTTCATCTGCTTGAAACTGAAGGTTTCTGAACGGTTCAGATTTTTTCTTTAGTATAAGCACTCGCTGATAGTTCTGAAAAGGATGTTTTTTGAGAAGAAACAATCCTTGGCTCTCCCATGTGTATTGTTATGAGGGAAAGGACTCGACCTAGGACTGGGATGCAATGCAGCTTCCATCTCCTTCAGAGGGATGATAGTTAAGTCAAAGGACACGGAGGGGAAGGACCCGAGAACATAAAGTTGCAGTGAAGTTGCTTTTCCCACAATACCTTCACGTGAATGCACACATGTAGCACTTCTGCATCCTTCAGGTGTTCCTTCCTGCCTCTTCTCATTCTTAGCACTTGTGTAGAAAGTTTTGTTTCGAAGAGCAATGAGCTGTTTTCTGATGGTGATCATAAACCTGACTGGCTGTGGCCCCATGCAGTGTGTTAAGCCTGTGCTATGAGTACAGTTACATCCATGTTTAGTTTATTCTTAGTACTAGTTCACTTCTTTTAAAAGATTCAAAGTAGTTTTCCTGCAAAACTGAAATGCCAGTAGCGTTTTCTCAGCAATTTCCTCAGATTTATGTATTTCTGCACTGATCAGTTTTGCTCTCCTGATAGTTGAATACTGTGGTTTCAATTTTGACATAAATTCAGTCATTCTATGCAAAGTAACATCTCAGTAGAGGAGCAGTAGATGTTAGTTTAAGATGACATTCTCTTGCTAGCACATGTGACATTAACAGTTGCATGATATCCAAGACTTAACTATGTCTGGGTTACCTCAGTTTAAGATCAAGATACTAATGCAAATTTTATTTTTGGCTTTCTTAAGGGTAACATTAACATGGAGTTTTCTTACTTTTTCATGAAGCCTTTGCAACAGTCATTTAACAGATGTTCAGAATTATTTTTATTATTATTATTATCATTATCATTATTATTATTATTACATTTAAAATATTTCACCAATAAAAAGAGATACTTTGGATTAAATAGATCATAAAATGTTTTTATTGTACGGATGATCACAATCATAGAATGGTTTGGATTGGGACTTTAGGACCATCTAAAAGGTTAAATACCAAAGATTATTCTAATTACATTTATAATCACAGGTCACAGATGCAAAACAATTTTGTGAATTTCCCCTCTTTTTAGGTGCTGTCCATTTGGGGGGAATTTGTACATTCACACATATACTAATGTGTATAGATAAACATGTCTCGTACTTATCAAAGTTCTCTCAGAACAGAAAAAGTAAAATTAGATTTTTGTAAGCTGGAGTGATGTGCATGTTCTTATTTTCAATGTGTGGTAAAGTAATCCTTCAATTTTATTTTTTAACAGTGTTCTATAATATAAATAATCTAGTCTTTTCTTCTGCAGACTGTTTAATTCAGACAGGTTGAAGTTGCCTCCAAAGATTGGCGTCAAATTGAGGAAACCATTCATGTAGTAAATAAGATAATTTGTTTTTGCCCAAAAAGATTAAAATATAGATTTTTTTATTTATTTATTTTTTTAACCCATATGATTTAACACATACAGTTCCTGCATCTCTATGATTCTGAATGCATTTTGAAATTAAGCACTTCTACATGGATTTCTGTTCTTCATTTCCTGCACTGCACTTTTAACTTGAATTTCGGGAATTTTAATTAATATAATTAGTAAAGATCTTTATATCTTTCCAAGATATGGATGTTTATATAATTTCAGAATGTGATGGGAAAATGATGCTCCTAATGAAAGCAGAAGTTGTAAAAACATGTAGCAAGCCCTACAATTTGGGGGGTTTTTTGTTTGTTTGTTTTGTTTTTGTTTTGGTTTTTTTGGTGATGTTGTTGAAATCGAACTAACGTTACTTCTAGAGATTGATCAGTTCCTGAATATGCAGGTCATTTTGTTCTTACATGATGTAAGTTTTCTGACAGAAAACCTATTTCTCCAGACTGTCTTCCCACATAGTTTGTCCATAGACATTATTTTCTGAGTTTCTTTAGCCTCAAGCATTGGCACTTTTATACTAAAAATCTGTGTGAGCAGAAATTTGCGCTGCAGAAGTGAAAACCGGAATATAACCACAGTGAAAAATCACACTCAGTAGAGCTGAAAGTTGAAATATCTCCTAGAAGATTTCCATAGTAGAAATATTAAACTAGTTGTTAAATCAATGCTAACAACAGATGAGCTTTTTCTGAGACTCAAAGAAGGTCAAGCGAGAGATGACAATCTTGGTTTCTCCTTTTTCCCTTCACCTATTTAGTGGGATTCACGCTATTCTGGCAAATCCACTTAGATTTTTGCAAAAGAATAATTTCTGAACCTAATACCTGAAATCAGAACTCTGCTCTTAATTCTTTAGTTAGTTGACAGTAGATTGTCCTAAAGTCATATAAAACACTCTAAACACTCTCATTCCTTACTGTATATTACTTTGGTAGTTTTGAGTGACAAAACCATTTAGACACCGTGGCTGTTACCATATCAAGGTTTGAAAGGTAAAACAGAACATGATCATCTTTTTAATAGGAACACTGTGTGATTCATAGGTGGTGAATATTTCATGCACTTTGCATTTGCTTTTGTGCAGGAGGGTAAATGGAAAGTAAATCCGTGTGTACTTTAGACAGTAAAAAGGCATTACTTTGTTACATCATATAAACATGTAGATTTGATTCTCTCTTTACTCATGCTATAAAAAGAAAGTTTTAAAGTGTTTAGCCATACCTGAAAATGTAAATGCCTGAGCCTAATGTAATGCTGAAGAAAAATTAAGACAAATGATACTGCATCCTTGCCACAAACTGCAGCTTGTACAAAATTCACTTTAGTTATTATACTGTGAATACGTGTGCTAAACCTCCTCTGTGTATGCACAATTTATGTTGAATGCAACATGAATCATTTTAATAGACCAAGCAAAAAAGTCCCCAAAGTCAATTTTCAAATTATGAACCTTGGAACAGAATATAGCAACAATGAACAACAAATAGTTCAGATTTTACGCTGAACTACAAATGAACCATTAAAGGTACAGTATACTCATTCAGAAAAAACAGTTTCTCCTTATCATCACAGTGGCTAAAAAGCAGAACAAGAGTATTTCTTTAAGGTCAGTTCTAAATTTTCTCTTTTTCTGTTCCTTATTAAGAGGCACATTCATGAGAGCGGATGCCGCGAGGATTTTAACATGTCTTGTGAGACTTGGATGATTCCAGTTATTCTGGTTTGATTCTGTCTCTGATCTGCCATGTAACCTTGAGAAAGACTGGTTTTAATGCTTTAAAATTTAGGAATCCATTCAGATTTACTGCTTGAAAAATGGCCTGGCTTCAGCTAGGTCATTCCAATGGAAAGCCTTTTCACTACCTGATTTTAGCTGTTCAGTGTTACCAGGACACAGCAAAGGTGGTAGCAGAGGAGCATGGGTCTTTTAAAGGTCGGTAAGGAATTAAAATTCAACAGGAAGAAAGAAAGAGTATTTGAGTGTCATCTAAAACTTACAAGAGTTAAAAAGCATAGAAATGGTTGCTCATTGCCTCATCTAGTTCATTGATGGCATTTTTTATTGCTGGAAACTTTAATTTATGAAATAATGATGGATTTAGTTGATTATATGGATGCTGTTGATTTTTAAAAACAAAATCCAGTCTTTTTGGAGCCTTTTCAGTTCTTTTTAACTTGTCTCTGTCCTCCTAAAATTGCCTACTTAATTAAAGTTTTATAAATATAAACCTCTGGTTATTTTCTTGGCATATGCTTTTGCATGGGCCTGAGAGAATTAGTGAGTCATGCCTCGAAATACTCTGTGGAACCTTGTGCAATTCAGTATTCTTTAACTGGTCAAATTTGCTGTTTAGGTTGGAGAAGACAGAATGAAGTAAAAAGACTAAGAAATTGTGCTGAATGGTGTCATGGGAGGGGAGAAAAGGGCTATTTTCAGTTAACTTTGTCAGGCACGTAGTTAAAAGTAGAAATTGGCAGTGGTCATGGGCTTTTCAAGAGAGAAGTCCGTGAGAAAAACTATCTAACTCCAGAGTTCACAGCCATTGTGTCATGATCAGTTCTGAAAATGTTCTGTAAGGTACGTCATGGCTATGAAAACTGTACCTGAAAATGCTGCAAGAACTGTAGGATTCTGTAAACTAAACACAGTCTGTGGAGCACAGCATAGGAACCATGGGTTTCTTGTGAAAACCTGCAGAGTTCTGACTGCTTTTAGCATTAGATGGTATAAAACGATTTATAAAATCTATTATAGAAGTTTAGGAAGTTGCTTCATTGAAAATTAACTTTCTTCTTTAATTTCTAGAGAGAATTTGCCTTTGCATTTTGACCGAGTCTTCGTAAATCACTTTTTGATAATTGCATTATTTAAGATGCTATTTTAAACATCTCTGAAAACTGCTGTAAGTTTTTGGAAGTGAACATTTGTTCCAGAGGAAAAGGTAAAATCTGTTCCAGATTTCCTTGAAAAATTAGTTTATTTATGTATTTCTTAAAAGTTGCAAGCCTACCATTAGAAAAATAAGAAAAAAACCGCAAACTCTCAAGCCTTTATTTCTACTTAAATATTTTATTTTTCAGTCTGATAGGAGAGCCCGGCATGTTGCCATGATGTGTTCAAGGATCAAATTACATCTAAATGGAACTTGATATATTTTGGTAGGACTGGGTTGCAGCTCCTTATATTTACACTACTGCAGGTTATTGGTGAACATTTATAGTTCTGCAATGATGGTGTTTGTAAATGATCTTAAAACTTACTCTCTTTTTACTGTGTGTGCTGTCACTGCTTGGTTCTCACCTGCAGTTACTGAGACCCAAACCAAGGACATTATAGGGTGAGGCAGTTGCTGTTGGAGACCTAAAACCTGACTTTGAATTATTTCAGGGCATTTAGTCAGGATTCTTTATGAAATAGATGTGATAAATTGCTTCTGATACACAAATTTGGGAGAAACTTTGCCTCTTTGGTTTTTTATTTTTTTTTTTAGTTTATTAGCCCCTGTGAAAATATCAAGTTACTTTAAGCAGCCACCATAAATGTGAAACACACCCCTCAAAAGTTGATAATGTTTCGTCCTCCCCTTGGCCCTTTTGTGTATGTAATATTTCACCATACTTGAACCTGAAATCCAGAATATTGTCATCTATAAGCAAACCCTTTTTCTTATTACAGAGAAGATAATCCAGTATCCCGTGGTCTTGCAGGTCAGAACATTATTATTGGAGTCAGAACAGAATTTTATGCAGATGAAGAAAAATGTTTCCCATCTACTGATGCCTTTTCCTGGTCTAGTGAGCCCCTCCTCCCCAAGGTACCTTCCCCTGGATGGTTCTATCTTAGTTTACAAAATGTGGTCCACCTTTGTGTCTGGGCCATTCTGATCCCTAACTATGAAGCTTCTAAAATGTTTAATCTCCTAGCTTGACGAACAAGTCCAAGAATATAGGCACAAAACCCACTAAGAATACAGAAGTTATTAAAAGGTATAGAAAGGGTATAAGAGAAAAAGGCAAAAAATCATCATGGCATCACTACTAATCCAGAAATCTCCAAACTCAACTAATTTTATGGTGTCAAGGCAAGGAATAGGTTTTGGTGTTTCTGTTTTGACTTCTTGCCTCCCATTCAGGTTACGGATTGTATGTCAGTGACCCGCAGAGGTCTAACCAAGGTAGCTACAATATCACATCGTGCAGTCTACTAAATTCTGGGAGACAGCCTGAGCATCACAGAATGTGAAATTTATGCTGGTAAAGAGGGAGTATGGATCAGCAACCCATTGATTTTAGCCAAAAATCAAATCAGCAGTAAGATCAGAGAAGGAGCCCTGTGGTTTCATCTCGACTCTGATCCACTTCATCATTCTACTCCCCAAAGCATGAGAGCCCCTCTGACTTCTGGAGAGATGAGGAAACAAATTCACTACAAAAAGCAATGACAGAACCAGTTGAAAATCCTTTCTTTTCTTTTTCCTGTAGATTATGAGATGTAAAGCTTATGAAAATGATGTGTAGGTATGGAAAGATCTTATTTATATTCCACAAGAGTAACAGTTATTCCAATATAATGGCAGCCCCCCTTTATTCCTCAACATCATGCATTTTCTTCATTTTGTGATATATTATATGGCCTTTTGGTGTAACTACACTTTGCGATCTTACTGAATAGAATTTATGTGTTGCCTTATGGAAAACTTGTTTCATAATTCATTAATTATTTACTATTACTTGACCTTACAGTACATGAAAAAACCCATCCCATAACTGTAATTTCAATTCTCTCTAGTGTGAAATCAATCACATTCCACATCTTTTATATTATTTAAAATGTGAATGATGAAATTTTCCTGTGTATTTCTCCCAAGTTACTGAGAACTTTCAAACCTTAGTGTGTGGGAAATGTGCAGGCTGTCCCCTGCAGACCTAGGCCAAGTCCTGATTGCATTGCAAACGCTGCAAAACCGTTTGCAGTGGATGAGCTGTCCCTTTTTGTCAGTGGAACTGGGGCTGGTAAAGACCAGAAGTATTTTATAAAAATCTACTTCATAGGATTTCTGTTTGCTTTGTGTACAAGTCATATTTAGATAAGGACATAGCTTTTAACTTGTATTTCCTCCCTATCCCTACAACCCAAATTGTGCCAATGTTGTTACTGAACAAGCTTGATGTGTGTCGTTTCCAGGGCTGGGGGGAACTCCTGGGCAGCTTCTGGCAGTCCACTTCTGCTATTTGTGTACCCTGTACTGTGAGAGGAAGGTGATGGGTGTTGTGTTTGTAGTTACAGTTCAGGAACAATTGGGGAATGTTGTGGGAAGCAGCTTGGTGTGCCCAAGAAAGTGATGGAAGCTCTGTTAGTGATACTGTGATACATTTTCTGATTTCTTTGACAGTAATTTCCGAAAACACATGAGTACATAAAAGGAGAAATCAGTAATGCACTTGAGATTTGAAGGTTACTTTTTTCCTGAAAATCTGCAAGAGAAGTATTATCAGAAACAAGAATTCTTTAAATATATTTTAAGCAGGAGATACATTTGCGGAACAAATCGCATTTGTACCTCAGTCTGCATGAGCACAGAAGAATAAGATTTTTGTCCTTGACAAAAAAAATCTTGCCTCTTATTATTGTTATTTCCTTCTCCTTTTGTCTGCATGTATGCCCATATTTTTTTGCTCTATGAGACAGTTTATCAACAAAATATGCCTTTTCTCCATTTTTCTTTTAGTAGTTAAATGCCAAATGTTCTAAAACATGTCCAGGTTGCCAGATTGTATCTTACACAAACCCTGACTACTTTAGAAACATATATATAATCAGATTAAGCAAAAGCCATTCCAGCTATTCACGTGTATGCTTTTATGAACCTCAGATGTAATTGACAGGATTTAATTTTACTAAAGTAACAAAGGCTTTGTAAGTATAGGTTTTCCTGATACCTGAGCATAGTTAGGAAAAAATTCAGAGTGCATGTAATACTACACAAGGAAATAAAGTTAATTTTCTTGAAATATGCAGTAGGGTATATAAATGGACTTTGGGAAAAAATAGTGGAATGAAAAGTCTAATGCTATTTTCCTAAGCCACATTTGCTAAATGCAGACTTTTGCAAGGTCAGCAGTTATACTGGAGTTGAGGAGAAATGGCTTCAGTGGCTTTAACTTTACCAGTGCCCTTGATGAGGTGCAGAGTTGTCAGTATTCTCGTAAAATTCCTCAGTGATGGCTTCTTCTGTTCTCTTTATTTCCTTAAGTGAACATCTGTCTAATTGTTCACCTCCATTGCTTTAGTGCTTTCCTCATGCTTTCTCTGTTTCCAGACAATAAACTTTATTTTCTTCATAAGAATTCAGTCTACGCAAGGGTATTAGGCAGCTTGTTTGCACCTTTTAATTTCTGGAAGTTTTCCAGAAGGGCTTTTTGCTGTAGTTCCAATGGGTTCATCAGTGAATCATGTAACATAATGCAGCATTGTGTTTGGGTTTTTATCCGTTACCTTCTGTTTATAAACATCTGCTTGGAAATTTTCTTTTTGAATTTTTTTTTTTAATATGTTTTACATTTTTGCATGTGGCATATGGGTAGGATATACAGTACCTGCTATTTTTTCAGGTGTTCAGGTAGGTACAGCCAGTATTTACCTTAACATCTGGGAAAAGCCTAAACTACTTGCTTAAACCCCAAAATTTTAAGGTAGAATATGTGCTGGTTATTTAGCTATGTAACAATACTTGTTAAATTAAAAGCAATTTAATAATTGAATGACTACATTAAAACTTGGCATTAACACTTATGGTTGCAGGATTGCAGAAGGTCTCTAGAAAGTCTCTCTGTCCAGTAGAGAGAGTATTGCTCACAAACTTAGCATGCTGCTTCTCTTGTGTTCAGTTCTTTGTGTTCAGGTTTTTTTCTTCCTTTACAAAGGGGAAAGGCAGTGGTGGTGGTTGGTTTGGTTTTGTTTTGTTTGTTTTAGTTTTTTTTTTTTTTTTTAAATTATGTTTGCCCTCTTCCTCTCATCTGTAAAGCATTTTTATCAATCTTGCACACCTATTCTTCAGGCAAATATTTGAAGTTGGAAGTAGGTGGTTGTTATGCTTTTCCTGCTGCTTTATTTGCTGTCATGGCACCACTTCCTTGTTTTTTATGTACAAATACCTGTGCAAATATAATTTTTAAAGGCATATTTTTCATACTTCTGACCATATTGTTCATACACAAGTTATATTTAGGAAACAAGTGTTTTAGAATGTTTAGTGATGAGAGACTGTCCACTCTCCCTTTATATTGCTGCATGAGACAATTATTTTCTGGAGTACTTTTGTTATCTTGAGATCAAAATTTTATCAGAAACTTACTGTATATTTAGTAAATGAAAATTTCAAATCTTTTCATGTTGATGGTGCTTAAAAATACACTTGATTGTGAACTTTTTCTCATGTTTACACTAAAGCCATTTTAAACTTTCTTAATTATTAGAACAATGGGACGTGGCCTTCTGACCCCTCCTGTCTGAGGCTGCCCCATTGTGCATCTGTAAAATACACGGTCTGGACTTCGATCCCAGCTTTTCAGACAACCTTGGAATTACCTTATGTATTTAATGATGTGTTTGCTTTTATATCAGTGATTCCTGAGATGGGCTTTCACACAAATTTAATTTCAGCCTTTGTGTTTATTTTGTTCATATTTTCTTTGTCACACCATACTTCTTTTGAAAGAAAGTAGAGAAAAGCTTCCGCCTTTTGTGACCACAGATCAGGTGGCAGAAGGGCACATTTCCATATTCTGGTACTGATATTTTCCTGTGCATGCAGAAAGACTTCATATTTTTGTTCAAGTCTATATTGTGTATCTTGAGTGTATATTAAGAAGCTGATCCTGCCAACCCTTGTACAAGAAATCTTTACTAATGTGATTCAGTCCTTTTATTTCACTTTCTAAAATTACGTACATATCAATGTGACCATTTTCAATGCATCTCTTAGCTTGGGAATGTGAACAGCTGGGGAAACAAAAGAGTTTGTGTATTTGTTTATTTTTTCTAGGATACTGTTCTGTAAGTTATCAATGTTATGTTGTTTAAATCTGGGAGATTGTAGCCATGAACTTCCAATTAAAATGGCTTAAATAGCTAATTATTCAGTGCTTTCATTTCTTTGTCTCATATATTTATTTCTACTTACGTTGGAGCATCATGAAATTATTAATGAGTACAGAAGTGATGACTTTTAACCATATGGATATTTTTATTTTCCTAATATTAAGAGTGGGGGGGAAATAACTGTACCTTAAATCTCTTGGCAAGCTTTGCCATCCTCCCAAAAAGCTGCAATGCATTTGTAAACCTGCAGACGTCACTATTCTGCCAATTAATTGTGCTGCACGAGCTGTTCCAGCGCACTCTGACCACATTGAAAATGTTCACTGCTCCCATCTCGCAATTACAGCACTTGATTTTCGTTCTGAAACAATTTCATCAGGTTTATTTCAATATTGTTCCTTCATTTTCAACGTTCCACTAAAGGAAAGAGTATGCTTTCCTTTTTAACTTGTAGAAGCCATGTCGTAAGAGTTGTCTCTAATTATTAGTTATTGTTATTTCAATACAGATTTATGAACTACTTATTTTGTGTCATATAACATACCATTTTTAAGCAACATTTTTCAGTCTGAACACAGCTTCCAGGAGGGCAAACTGCCCAGAACATCAGTGATCTCACAGTTATTACTTTGTGTCATATATAATCTTGTTTTTTCCTGCAACAAATAAATCTTTGGGCCTCCCTGCAAAAAACATTTGTGGTTACAGTATAATAAAAATAAACCGTTTGTCGTGACTGCAGCTGACATTTATCAGCCTATTTGTGGGTGCTCTTTCTCTCTCTGTATAATACGGAACATAATTTGTCACTTTGTAAATACATTCCAGCCTAAATCCCTGCCAGCATCTGTTAGTGTTTGAAGGATTAATGCACTGCACAGTGCATGTCTGCACTTTCAGGCAACAACGTAGCTTATGGTTATGGATCATGAGAGAACAGGGAAAAATGGTTCATTTTGTATTTACTTAAACATTGTTGCCCTTTTGACCATCATGCTTTTCTCGTCTTGTTTGTCATCTGGAGTGGGGATGCTGCCTTCCCTTCCCTCTGTGACAACTGCATGTGAAATCCTGCTGTAAGTTTTGTACACCACTGTGTGTGGAGCTGTACATATAAGATAACACCTCTTTAATTTTATGGATAATTAACAACTGCAATAATGTATTGCAGTAGAGATGTTACTGGTTTAGTCCATTTAGAAATTCTCTTTTTTCCCCCAGCCTTTGCCATTTGCAACAAATCCATTACCCTGTTGCCTCCTACATTGCTTCCTTCTCAGGAACCCATAAACTGGGTTTATTTAATCTTAAAGACTACAAATAGAGGGAATTTTTAAAACGAAAAAATCCTGTAGCTTCTAAATTATCCCGATGCTGTTTGCCTTGTTGCTCTCTTTGAAAATGCATTCTGCTATCACTTCGAATCTTGCAGAATGAAAGGAATTGGAAACATCTGAATAGGAGGCTCTCCACAGCTGAGATTCTGTTACACATTCCCAGGCTCCCTTGATCATTCTCTAAACAAGGAGATATGTTTATTAGAATAGTAAACCATACACATGATATAATATATTGCCAAGATTATTTGAGATTCCCCAAGATAAATTCAAATGAGCTTTACAGGAATGGGCGTTTGGAGATGGAAAGAAGTGATCTATATCCAGGGAAAGGAAAAAAAAAAATCCAGCTAAAAGTAGGCTCCCAAATAAATACCCACAGTTCATGTGCATTAAGAGCTAAACAAATTCCTGTTGCCAAAATCCACAGTAGATTTCTGTTTAAATACATGTAATTTCTTGTTATTGAAGCAAATGTGTCCTGTGTGCAATGGAACTGTGTGCATCCAGGAAAAATCAGGGCATTTGGAGCCTACTAAAAGAAGTATTCTGAAATTATAGTCCAGCAGTTTTTGAATGTTTTTGTTCTCTCTGGTTATGGAATAAATAATTTAAAAAATATCTTTAGGAAAATGACTTCTTTTGCTCTTTATAAGCATGATTTAGGATTTCTGGGGCATAGTTTACTTCACTGAAGATATTAATTTCATAAAGAAATGCAGATGTTTTCCCTTTTTTCCTTTATAATTATCTTCAGAAGATATGAAAGGCCAAATTTACAGAGATACTGATCTAAGAGTTAACTAATGTAAAGATTATGAAATAACATTATTGCTTATTGTAGTGGTAAGTGGTATTTATTACAGAAGATTTATTAAAAAATGATATTAAAATCTGAAAAATGAAGCAACCACAAAGAAATGAATGAGTGTATTTTGCATTTCTTTTTATGTACAGACGTGCTAATAGAAAGAGATAAAGTTCTAAAACTATTGGGAAATTTAAAATGGTGATTGCATGATAAGTCAAATATACAAGCTATACTTGGAGACTTGAGTCACATTTGGATTTTAAATTATAGGTAAATTAAGTATTTGGACAAAGGAAAAATACTGCTGTGAACAGTGATTTGTTTAAATGTGAGGACCAAATTCCAGGTTGGTGGTTGGCATACTCAGAAACCGAACTCCTTCCTATCAGGCCATCTTCATCACTTTTCCTCATCTCTCACCTTCGGAATTTCAGGCACCTGTGTTGCTTTTACATTTAATCTCCATCTAAGGGAGGATCCAGACTTCTCTGTTGCTTCTATAACCCAGCAGAGCCCAACATGAAATCTCCAGTTCAGGTGTTGGTTCAAGGTTATTGTGAGTGGGGACAATTGCAACTTCTGGACATTCATTTTCAGGACAATCTTACAACAGCTTGAGGGTTTCAGGTTTTTCTGAAGAGGCCTCTAAGTTGTAGATGATGCCAGAAAGATAAACACTGTTCTCTGCCAAACATCCAGAATTGTTCTGGAGGAGAAGGGATAGAGACAAAGACAACAATGGTACTAATAATTTATTCTTCATGATAAGATGTTGGTCCAAGGCTGATCAGGAATCCGAGTTTGCAGGCCCACACTGACTCATAAAATCTTGATCTGTGTGCTGTTCTCTTGACTTGGATGAAGGCAACCCCTGCAGGAATTACATTTTTGTGAAGATCAGGAAGATCTAGTTACTTAAGCAGGAAGAACCAGGCTTTGCAAATTAAGATTGTGGGAGAGGTCACACACAGCATCAGATTATGTTTGACAGAATTGAGCAAGAAGAATAATGGAAAAATATACTCTGCTAAATTACAACCAAAATATGGGTAAAACAAACACATTAGGAAATAGTGAAACCAAGTATTACTAAATAAATTTTCTTTCTAGTGAAAGAAAGGAAATCCTTTTCATCTCTGATTTTCATGAAGAATCAAGTTAGTCCCAGCTATTTCCTTGTACATCTCATAAATGGGTTAGTAAAATGGTTAATATTTGGGAAATTGGTTTGTGTTGTCTTGCGTGAAGTTCGTGGAAATTTGAAAGTACTGCACAAATACTGCTGACATTGGGGAGGAGGAAGGGGGAGAGAACTAGAAAAATGAGTGTAAAAATGTTCCACCACAAGGTCTTCTAATGAACTTTATTGAGGTATGCCAAAGGTAGCAGAAGACATTATTAAAGCTTCTACCACAGGTGCTGGATTGCTCTTAAAGCAGTGGGGTGCATCCATCCCCATCAGCTCCAAGGAGCTGCAGAGCATTCAAAGCACACACCCAGGTGAAGCTGCCATTGCATAAATACAGTTTTGCATGAAGTACCAAATGTTTACTACATTAGGGACAATAATACTTACAGTCCTAATCCTGAGTGAAAGCCTTTTTCCCCATTAGGTACCCCCATAAATAGTGCATGGCACTGGCTATTGACTGTCATAAGCTATGTGTCAAATTGTCAGATGTGCTTCTAAAACATCCCCTGCTCCGTCCTCAACATGGAAATATGAGTTTATTTGGGCATTGCTTGTCATATGCTGAGATTTGGTTATTTGTTTACCTATTTTGCGATAATTCCACAGATATTTCATCAGCTTTGATGTAAAATTCTTTTTTTCCTGAAGATTTTCTTTCTCAGACAGCATATCAGAACTATCTGCATTCCAAGATGTTGTCATGAAGATTTTTCTGTATTAAATTAAACTGCTTTTTACCAATTGGTTGCACTTTCAGTTCCTCAAAGTCAGATATTCCTGTTGTTGTGCCAAGTATTCAGTTTTGAGTTAAGGACTTTTAAATATTGAAGATGTACACACACTATTTTCTGAGAGTAAAATTATACAGTAAATTATGTAGTGCCCACTACGGTACATTTTAAGTAGGCCCTCACAAAATGACTTGTACTTACATAAGATACAGGGGCTACAGCATATTTATTAAGACTCTTCAACTCTGTATGAAACTGGAGCAGTCAGAAGTAATGGTGTCTGCTGAAAGATTCTTTATCATATGAATTTACTTTTAGTCATCTATTATTTATTTCAGCTATTTTATATGCCATTATAATAAATATTATGACAGAGAAAGCTTTTATGCTTCAACTTATTGTACTGCTCTTCACTTCCTTGCAATCCTTCAGGAAAATGTAGCTATGCTTTACCTATATTTAACGTAAATCATCACTTACATTTGAATGAAAAATTCACCATGAAAAAAGGCTCCTTCTTCAACACCAAGACACAAATGCACAATCATGTTTACTGCCAAACTACTCTACCATGCAGTGTTCATTTTTAAACAATTTTTAAG
Source organism: Ifrita kowaldi (assembly GCA_013398055.1). Lineage (NCBI taxonomy): Eukaryota > Metazoa > Chordata > Aves > Passeriformes > Cinclosomatidae > Ifrita > Ifrita kowaldi. The sequence continues at coordinate 370,438 of VZRS01000595.1, read as the reverse complement.
CTGTAAAGTGAATGCATTGCATATAGTGAAATAGCTGGCTTTCTGGGGGTTTTCACTTTCATGTTACTTTCTGGCTCAATAAGCATTTTTCTAGCATGAGTGCAAAGTATAGCCAATTGCACTTAAGCATTTTTAATATTTTTGCTTCAATAGGGTGCAGCTTACATACAAAACTGAACAAGCTGTTTTCTGGGGTTATGTAGACTAATGCAACTTACCTGGAAATATTGATAAAAGGCTTTTAGAACTGGGTGTGAAACTTGAAATACACGATAAATTTTTTTCTTTGCACTTTTCGAAGTGTTATTGTGTTGGGTTTAGCAGAGGACTTGTTTGGAACTGGAGATTGATCTGCCTTTGGCTGTTTGTTCAAAGGCACCGTGCAGATGCCTGGACATTGTGAGCCTTGAACTGCTCATTTGGCTTCATGAAATACAAATATCCCCATCCCAAACTCACCATCTTGGTTGGTTCTGGCTGACCTTGATTTCACAGGGTTCAGCAGACAGCAGAAGTGTGTCCACCTCTTGTGTCCACCTTTGGCCACTTGAGAGCTGGTCCGGGTCTAGTCCTGAAAGTGGTTTTGGATGCAGGTGGGACACTTGTCCTGGGTATCTGCAGCAAGGACATCAGTTCATTTTGCGCAGGCTTTCAATGGCACCACATAGTTATGATCCTGTGATTTAGAAAAGAGCTCTTTAAATTATTCTACACTCATTTTTTTATCTACTTTCTCCTTAAATGATGTAGTTGAAAATAAAGTCGTAGAGGGAACATTAATATCTTTCGTCAATTTAATTTTCAAAATTCTGGGGGTTCCTGCCTTAGTGTATTGATTTGACAATGGCAGTTTAAAGACTATCTCCTGTATTTGGGAAAGTGGCAAGTCTCATTTAAGGTTTCACAACATAAAATGAGGCATAATTCAGTACTGAAAACATGTGAAGTGAAATAGTGAGAGACATCAGCATAATACAATTATGACACATTAGATCAGGATTTGCAGCATACCATTAACAATCAGTTCTGACTGCAGAGAACAATTACAGTTAAGATGCCTTTTAGCAAAAATGATTTTTGGTTTTATTTTTTATTAAAACCCCCTATGCTCTTGTATACATATCACAATATTTGACACCTAGGCTTCTAGGGAAAGAGGGAAAACATTATAACGGAGGTAATTCTGAGCTACTGTAAGAAAACAAACATAAAACCTTCTACTTGTCATTTAATGCAGGTATTTTTACATTATTAAGAACATACCATGCAAATGTATTGCCTTATTCATAGGTTTTCGTAAAAAGATACTGTGATATAGAAGTAACAGTGGGAAAATTTGGAAAAAAAATGAGTTGATACCAAAGGATTAGCATTTCACAATCTCAAACTGTAGTAGGAATTGGTGGTCTACAGAACACCTCTGTGGGGTGAGAGGTGCTGGATTCTCAGTTGACAAGGGAGAAGCTGAAGAAAAAAGTTGGGGCACTTGCCTAAGGTTATGGTACATTAAATTGATTTCTTCCCAGTTGTGCTTGGAGAAAACCCTCACACTTGGCTTCTTGAGTGCCTTCAGAAGCTGAGGTGGGAGGTTCTGAGTGCTTTGAATGTCACAGGCTCCAGCTTTTCCTGTGAGGAAAAGAGTAAATGGGTGTGTCTGTGCTCAGTATGTGCCTTCTGTGCATATGAAGGAAATACAGGCTATAACCATCAGGGTTTTGAAAAGCAAAAGCAGGGAGAAAGTTGAAAAAACACTATGATTTTTAAATTTCTGATTTTTACTTTTTCAATATTTTAATCCCCAAATCCAGGCCAATCTAGTCTGCTTAACTGTTATTTCAGAAAGTATTTTGGAGGCTTCATTTTTTTTTCTTTTGGCCTTGAAGTACAGACACCTCTTTTCTCTTCTTGGAATCAGTAGAAGAAGCCTAATGTGTGACACCAGGAGGAAAAGCATTACCTGGGTGATACAATGTGGACTTGAGTCCTTGTCCCCGAGAGGACAGTAGCTGACAGCTTGTGGTCTAGTCTGTTGAACTACTTGACTATTATGTTTTTTCACCCCCTTATGTGCCTGTATTTGTAGCATTCTTGTCCTTTTACCCTTGGGAGAGACAGGAGAATGTTTCAGCTGAGGAAAGCAGAGGCAAAGTAAACCCAGCTATGCACACCACTTCTGTAGTAAGTAAACAGCTTTGAACTGCACAGCTGAAGAGAAATTGTTCTGGAGTTCTATTGCATAATGCAAGGCAGCATCATCTTTCTCAAGTCTCTGACCATCAAACAGAAGAAAATATTTACCCAGTGGGGCAAAATGAATTTCGGAATGATGTGCATCTTGTGAGGGTAACAAACTCTTTGTAGCAAAGTTTGGTTTAGCATTTTCTGACTCCATCAATTGAGACTTCCTATGGAGGCTGAACCTGTTGAAATTTTAGTTGTGTTTATTTTGCTGTCCTGATAAGTCTGGCTGGAGTGGGACAAAAGGAATTTGAGTGATACTCTGTTTAAACCAAACCTGTAAGGTAGTTGTAGCAGGCAGAATGGGTACTAGCAAAATAGAAAACAGATGTAGGGAGGAAGGTGCCAGATGTAATGAAACAGGGAGATGAGATGGATCACTTGAGCTTGAGAGACAATGGGAGACTCTTCCTGGCTTCCTTCCGTGCTGACTTGTGTGCTGCTTTCCTTTCGTTCCTCCAGGAATGCTCATGGTGTAACCTTGTAATCCCAGTAGGTCCCTGTTGCAACCACCAGCTACTTGGTTCTGTGATGACTTTAGTGTTGTGAGGAAAACAGGCTTTTGGTTCATTTTGTTCTGAGATTTGGAGTTTCAAAATACTTGGAAACAGGCATCTTAAAGCTGAAAATATTGAGAAGGGTTGGTTTGGTGCCTGAGGTTAACTTAACCTTTGGATTAACCTGTTGTTTTTTGGGATAGTGTGTCCTCTTCTAGGTGAAAAGTTGGCTTTAGGTATATACAGGATTTCTTTTGAGGACACAAAATCATAGAATGGTTTGGGTTGGACCTTAAAGCCCATCTCATTCCAACCCCCTGCCATGAGCAGGGACACCTTCCACTATCCCAGGTTGCTCCAAGCCTTGTCCAGCCTGGCCTTGGACACTTCCAGGGATGGGGAGTCCACAACCTTTCTGGGCAACCTGTGCCAGGCCTCACCACCCTCACAGGGAAGTGCATTTATGTTATACATTGGTAAACTCTTACTGTATAAAAATATGTGTAGACTGATCTGTTGTTTTCTGTAGTCATTTTATACTCTTCTTTTATATCACCTGCTATGAAAAATAGATTTTTTTGGATTAATATGTGCCAGTATCAAGTTAGCTGTTTTTTATAGAGCATTTACTGATTTTTTTTCCTATTGGTATGGTACATAAAAAATAGCATATATCGAGAATAGCACTTACTCTACCTTTTATTTCATGAGTTACCTAAGTTTCACCATCAAAATCAAAGCAAAAAGATACCTATTAACCTTAACACTGCCTTGAGTCAATTCATTGGATTATATAAAGCTGTGCATTACCCAGTGTATGTTTTTAGCAGAACCACCAAATCACAAATGCTACTTTTGGCACTAAATGTTGTGCTCATCCATCCCTTTTGATGATTTGTATTCGCTTTGGGGTTATAATGTTAAACAAGGGAATCAGACAAGTTTCATAACACATTTACTGTAACATGATACTGTGAACTGAACTTGCTATTATTTATCTTCTTTTATATTTTCTCTTGTTCCAGCATAAAGCCAAGGTAGAAGCAATGACCTTAGACCTTGCTTCTCTTCAGAGTGTGCAGCACTTTGCTGAAGCATTCAAATCCAAGAATCTGTAAGTACTCAGAGAATTATATGTAATAATTTCTTGTTATTTTAATGTCTTTATCAGCTGAGCACAGTTGGCAGAATCACCATAGTTGGATGGATCACCAACTGCACTTAGTGAATAATCTTTTCATGGGAATTTTTTTCAATGTAAATTAAAGATCATTTGTTTTCATACTAAAAAAAAAAATTACAGGTCTCTTATTATTTGATGTGTAGCCCCAGTTTTAAAGGGCATTTTTACCCTGTGGCTATTGAAAAAGACTAAAGCTGAATTGCATAAAAACAGCTCAGACACCTTTTAACAGTTTTGCAGTGGTTTGGAAGAGGTCAGGGATGAACAATTAGTGCACTGCTTGTCTTACTTTGTTTTCTGACCTTCTCCCTCTCCTTTTCATTTTCCAACATTTTAACAAATATAGCCCTATGAGCCAGACAGCTCCATTTTCCAGACCTGTACATGGAATAGTCCATTAAAAAAAAAAAA